>JAUBOD010001009.1:1403943-1421695 GCA_032353885.1 Nothura maculosa
CGGGAAGGTTGGACTAGATGATCTCTAGAGGTCCCTTCCAACCTTGTAGATTCTGTGATTCTGTGATTCTGTGAACTGAAATTTAAATCTCTTTAAAAGTCAATTTCAAAATTGCATAAAGATACATTTTTATAGCAAAGATGCAGGCAAAAATATTGATTTTTAATTTTCTTCAGCATATAGAAAGAAATAACAAAGAGTGAACATTTTATTCCATTTTATTTTTTTTCTTATAATATTTTCATTTAATATATATGACATCACTGAACACTACCAGTCATAGAGACATAACCTCAATCAAGCCATTAGAAACTCTCTTTATAGGTAAGCTATAAGTTTTCTCCTGTGGTAATTCATGAAAAATAATATCACAGGATAGTAATGTGCTTGTCCATAATCAACATCTATGACAACCCCTTGATAAATATACATTAACTTAAGATGTTTGTTCAAATATAAATGAATCTGAACAGTAAATAGAAAAATATTAGCAAATTTAATTGTGATATAGCTAAACACAGTTTAATATTAAAGTTCAAAATATTCTTGAACTTTGCAGTTTTTACTTGAGCAAACTTAGTTATTTTGATGCTGGCTCTATCTGAATAAGAGCTAAAGAGCTTAAGCCCTAGGCATTATCATTGTAAATATACATTTTATGCTTAATAATTAGCTTTTGAAAACTTTCAAGTGAAATAAAACCCTCTGTAATAAGACTCATTTATACTCAGACAAAAGAAAAGAAAGAAGAAAAAAAGCTATTTTTTTTTAAATATAGGAGTCAAATTATCTCTTTTTTAGATTATGGTAAAATACTAGAGAGAATATATTAATAACTATAAACACTTTTGAACACTTTTATGTATCTTGGTGTGATATGCTGCATTTTTATAATACATAAGGAATTCTTCCTAAATAAAAATATAAAAAGGCAACTTCTGACATCTTTGATCAGCTCTAGATTAAAAGAACTGAAAATGTCACTAACTGAAAATGCTGGTGTGTCTAATAAAAATTCATTGTGATATTCTTCTTATATGCTAATGTGAAGGTCAAGACAGGTGGAAGGAAGGTTTAATATTTTTATCTGAAAAAAGTTCTACTACCGTTTAAGTATTCAGTGGGGTCTTATTAGAAACATAATGATGGAAAAATGTAAAAGAGAATTTGAACTTGCATTAAGTGAAAACTGGAGGACAGAATTAATCTTAAAGACACAGATGTGCTTCTTGTATAATTCCTGATTCACAAGAAAGAATTTGGTTTTATTCTTTAGGAAGATATACATCCTATATATTTATGGAATGGTATTAATCTGCATAAATTGTATGTATGTAGCACATACAGAGTTTCATTCTCTGCCTTTCTTTCACGAAATGAGATTGGATCACATGTTTCATTATACTGAGTTGTCTTAAAGCAGTGCATTTTATCCACACAAATCTCTATTAACATTGAAAGACCAAGATGAGAGCCAGCACTACAATGAAGCTTTAAAAAAGTATTGAGATACAGAATTAATTGAAGTGATTCAAAACCCAATCAAATCTCAAAAACTTATTTTGGATGTACTATTTTTTTCAGAGAATATTTCCTCACCTGTGTGTATGTGTGCGTGTGTGTGTACATGTGTATTTTTGTGATGCAGATTTTCTATTTTTGTTAATGTTTTGCCTTTCATGGAATAGTTGCATACTTACTGCTAATCTTTTCTGTTGTGAGTGTTTTCAATTGAGATCTATATTTTTATGGTGTTACCTTTCTTCACCACACTACTATGCTTGAAGTGAAGGACTACCTTAAATGTTCTACATACTTTTCAGAGTTTAATGGTGTTTAACAGAGTTTAACAGTGCTAGCAATTGCCATTGACAAAAGAGTTTGATGAAAATCATAGTGAAAAGGAAATCAGAATGCAGAATAAAGTCTGAGTTCTTCTCATTGCTGTTCTGTCCTTCTCAAGAGTCATTGCACCACTGTTTCACAAATATTTTATGACTATACTGCTTGACCCATGAAATTGCCTTTGTCTACTTATGCATATGTTAACAAACATTGATTTATTGTGTCCTTCTTCTGTTAAATAGGTCATTGGCAACATACCGTGGTGTGAATTCTACAGGATGTACTTTTCTGTTGCTGCTTTTTTTTTCTGATTTCTTTTAACATGATTATATTAATTCAAGGTCCTATGATTTATAATAAGCTATGACATATTTTATGCATAAATAGCATAAACATTTTTTTCATATTAACTAAAAATGCAGTGATGTTTTTAACAGGTTGCATGGAGGAGTTTAGAGAAATTCATGTAACATTCCTAAAGGAGCTCTATAATATTCTTACACAGAAAACTATAGGTCCAAAAACTATAGATAAACTCTCTTTACCACATAAGTGTGTGATGTGCAGAATATCTGTAGCAAATGAGTGAGTTGTTTCACTATAAACTCTTATTTGAAGACAGCCTTCTTTTAAGTTTCTTGGCTGAGATTATTTGGTTAATTATTTATTTATTTTTCTGAGTAGGTTTGCCTGAAGCACAGTCTTTTTTTATACATTACTTTAGGCTTCAGAAAATATGGGAAATCACTGTGCTGCTTCTTCAAAAGTACACAGTTGCAGATATTTTCTTTTCCTCTTGTTTCAGCTCTGATGTCTGGGTCAGTGACAAGAGAAGCAGGAGTATACTACTGAAGAGCCTAGGGCCTGATATTTTCAGTATCTTTTGTTTCATGATTTATGTAAAGAGGAGTTTTGCTTGTTTTTATGTACCCTCTATCTCTTCTATTATCAGATAATGATGTCTTTGATGCCAATAACACAAGACCCTCAAAGAAACTGAAAAGTATGGAAGCATTTTTCATTTCAACTTCAAACGTAAAGGGTGGAAAAAAAAAAATCTGCTGCAATGTAAACATCAATAAAGAAATTTATTTCTTTCTAAAGAAACAAATGCTTAGAATGAGGAATTTCTTTTCAATCCCCTCAAAAATGGAGTAGAGAAGCAGAATAATTTAAGGGCTATCTAAAAAAAAATGCAAATTATATTATAAAATACTTTTATATTTTAATATGAGTTTGACCTTTTCTGTGATAAAATATTTATAGTATTATCTAGTAATTACTTGTTTATTATCCAATGGCAGTTTTACTGTGCTTTATTTTTGTGATAAAAACACTAAAACTATGCAAATTATGTTGTTCAATTTAAACAAATTCTATCCCATTCTATCCACTTCTATCCCATCATCTTTTATCTCTTTTGAGTGGACAGTCTCAGTGTGCTTGGCATATTTTCTGGAAACAAGTAAGAGTTAGAATATTCTGTATTCATTTTCAAGCTAATTCCCCCTCCCCTCTTTGTCGATGGATCACTGCTGCTCTGGGAAGGTCAGGCAGAAAAGACTGTTGTGTTGGTTCTTGATTTCCAAATTACCAAAGATATCCAGGTCACTGGCCAAGGTCCATGGTCATCCACCAGCATATTCTTTTTCCTATTTTTAGGTGGTTTGTGTTTTTGTGTGTGTTAAGTGAATTCTGCACTAAACAAATATTACTGGGTAAGGCTTGAAGAGATGCATTCCATGCTGAATCTGTTTATTTCAAAGGCCTAGAGATAAAACTGGACCTGCTAATGTCAAGAATAGTAGCAAAATTCAAGTTTCTAAGAAATATCAATGTATTAAATGTATTAAATGTATTATTACCACTTTCAGAAATTTCATATTTGATCTATGGTGATTTGATGACATTAATATTCCAAATTAAGTATTCTAATGCTTAACTCTTTAAAATGAAACATAAAGGTCTAAATATATCATAAGTATAATAAGCCTAAAAATGTGATTAAAATAAAACTGGATGCTTTATTCATACTTAATGTGTAAGGAGCCATAAGAATATAATCAGACCTCATTGACTTTGGTCTTCAATTAGCTATCGAGAGGTCACTAATAATGTCAGTAAATCATACCGTATAACTGAACAGTCTATTAAGCGATATTTTTACAGCACTTATTTAGTGCTTTTCCTGTAACTCTATAGACACTACTTCAAAATGTTTAGATCAAAGGTATGTAGTGCAGTGAAGTCTAAGATACCTTGTTCAGATTAGTGATCTACTTCTAGAGAAAACTAACTACAATGCAACTGTCATGTCAATACTTTTAAAGACAAAATTTCTGAGAAAAGCCTGTCAATCTCTTAAACAGAAAAGTCCATATCATCTAAGCATTCTCAAATGACCAGGGTAGAAACTATCACTTTGAGTGACTGCTTATTAGTACATTGCAAATACACCTTCCCAGGTAATCAGACCAGGTAATCAAACCATTTTCAAAATACTTTTACAAATAGAATGATGATATTAAAAATAATATTTACATAATCGCTTACAAAATTCTTTTCTCCAGCCTGAACAATTTCAGCTCTCTCAATCTCTCTTCACTGGAGAGATGCTCCAAGGCCTTATTCATTTCTGTGGACCTTTGCTGGACTTGCTCCTGTTTTGAATGCCTATTTTGCAGCAGGGAGCGCAGACCTAGACTCCTTACTCTGATATCAACTTACTAGGACTCAGTAGAAGAGAAGGATCACATTCCTTAGTCTGCTATCAAGGCAGACAGTGTCTTCCTACTGCAGCCTAAAATACTGTTGGCCTTCTTTGCCACAGAGACTTAATGATGGCTCATGGCCAAATAAATGTTTTCCAGGACATTCATGTCCCCAAGTCTTTTTCTTATTGTTTTCTATCTGGTCATCCCTTGGCATAGAATCATAGAATCATAGAATGCTTAAGGTTGGAAGGGAACCTCAGAGGTCATCTAGCCCAACCCCGCTGCACACGCAGAGTCACCTAGAGCACATGACACAGGGCTGCATCCAAGCAGGTTTTAAAGACCTCTGAAGAGGGAGAGTCCACAACCTCTCTGGATAGCCTGTTCCAGGCCTCTGACACCCTCATTGTCAAGAAATGTTTTTTAAGTTCCTGTGGAACTTCCGATGCTTCAGTTTGTAGGCATTTCCTCTAGTCCTATCGCGGCCACCACTGAAAAGAGGCCAACCCCATCCTCCTCCCTCCCTCCCGTGAGGTATTTATAGACACCGATCAGATCTCCCCTCAGCTTTCTCTTCTCCAGGCCCAGCTCTCTCAACTTTTGCTCATAGGGCAGATGTTCCAGGCCCCTGATCCAGATGTGATCCAGATTCCAGGCCTTTTTAGCCCTGTGCTGGACTCTCTCCAGCAGCTCCACATCCCTCTTGTACTGAGAAGCCCAGAACTGGACACAGTACTCCAGTACTAATCTGTACTGGTGTCCAGGGTTATTCCTTCCCAAGTGCAGGACCTTGCACTTGCCCTTGTTGAACTTCAAGAGATTTCTCACCGCCCAGTCATCCAGTCTGTCCAGATCCCTCTGGATGGTAGCACAGCCCTCAGGACTATCAACTACTCCACCCAGTTTGGTATTGTCAGCACACTTGCTGAGGGAGCACTCCATCCCTTCATCCAGCTCATTAATGAATAAATTGAAGCATCTCCTGGTGCATGCAATTATTCCTCCTGAAATACAAGACTTAACATTTCTCTTTGCTGAACATCAAGTTCACTTGTGCATCATCTGCAAACGTAGTTAAGATGGCTTCAAACTGAAGCACTGGAAGTTCCACAAGAACTTAAGGAAGCATTTCTTCACTGTGAGGGTGACGACAGAGCACTGGAACAGGCTGCCCAGAGAGGTTGTGGAGTCTCCTTCTTTGGAGGTTCTTAAAACCCGCTTGGATGCAGCCCTTTGCCATGTGCTCTAGGTGACCCTGCATTTGCAGGGGGTTGGACTAGATGACCTCTAAGGTCCCTTCCAACCTTAAGCATTCTATGATTCTATGATTCTATGATGTCATTAATGAAGATGCTAAACAATACTGGACTCAGTAGTAGCCCTCTGGGAACACTATTGGTGTGTTCCTTCCATCTGACTTCCAAATTTTCTTTCAGAGAATTAACTCTTTCCTTGAAATTCGTAACATTTAACAAATACCAGTGTAATGCCAAATTTTAAGCCTCCTCTATACACTGGATAAAAGAATGTCAGTGCATAAGCACATTTGACCTCTGAGTGTTCAGTCTTCTTAATTGTTAACTTTCTCCCTGGCCCTTTTATTTATTTATTTATTTTGGACTATTCCATCTAGATTTCTGCAAAATAAGCACCTATCCTATCTGTCCTATCACTATTTCCTTACTGATTGTAATTTATTATTATTATTATTATTATTATTGCTATTAGTATTATATTCCTTGTTTCTAAGAGAGAAATGGTGCAAGTATGTGTGATTCACATCAGTTGTTGCAGACAGGAAAAGGGATTCTTGTTTTATTTCTCAGTAGCGTAAAGTATCCTGTGGTGGGTGAGAATGTGGAAGGAAAATTCTCTCAGTAGCGAAACATCTAACTCCCTTTATAATCAATTATTTTTTAAGGACATTTTCTTTCTATTATGAAATTTTCCGTTTGTCAGAAATTCTGAATACCAAACTGGCACTACAATTCATCATAAGTAGAAAGGTAGATGTGACAACTGCATTGTTAGATTAGTCAGTGATTCTAACAGGAGGGCATATTTTCGCAGGCATCGGACAGACAAGATAAGAAATGGAACACGTCAGACGAAGAATGATCAAATAGCAAATGTTGTCTTTGAAATATGACTATTCAGATATTTTTAGAAGAACAAAAGTAGTATCAGGTAGGGAATAAGGAAGAGTACATTGACATAGAAGCTCCTTAAGACAAAGATTAAGTAAGCACGAGTCTCCACATTATACATTATGACAACATTTATAAATTAGACACTACTATGGCACAGTTTTGATCTCATAAACAATCATTTAAGTCATTCACTTGTTATTATGTTTCTTATCACAGTTTCAGTAATACCAGGCAAAAATCTTTCACATAAAGTTTCCCTCAGTTTCCCTGAACTTTGCTCCCTGTGGATAGTTTAGTTGTCATTATTTGGAACAGAAAAAAACAAAATGCTTAACCACTTAAATGCTAAGCCAGAGATCACTTCCTGCTCTATTTTACCTATTATTATAAAAAGTGGTACTTAACTTTTTAAGTGTCCCATCTCAATTTTACTTCGAAGATTAAAGTTATGTGCATGTGCACTGTGAAAGCTAAATATCTCAGAATAAATCTTATCAGCCTTTTTGAATACGTGTTTGATAATATTTCTATATCAATTCTGACTTCAAAGTGTGGGATTAATTTACCTTAATACATCTAGGTAGCTATGGGACAAGGGAGGCAAACAATCTTTTATAGTGTGATGAAAATAATTCATATTCATTTTGTAATTATTATTATTATTAGGAAAGGATAGAGTGACTAGCTCAGTACAGGTTGTGACTGAGTCATGGGCACTAAATGCCATTTGAGATCCTCTCAAATAACCAGATATATGAAGTTGACAAATACAACCAAGAAAATAGGTATCTTTATACACCAGAGATCAGAAGAAAGTCATTATAATTTGTGTCATCTTAGCTGGCACAATACCCCATGAAGCTTACTATCCTCTAGAGTGAGGTTCATCTCCAGACTAAAATGCCTCAAAAGGAATATCTTCACATAAACTATATGAGTAAGTACCAAGCAGTAGATGTATTGTGTTGTACTAGATGTAGCAGATGTACTGTACTGAATGCGACAAATGAATCATGATTCTGTTGCACCTAAACAGCCATTTATTTCTACTCAAGGTGCCTTCATGTATGTCAACACTTTAGGAGTCAACACTTCTTTTTTCACCAATAACTAAGTGGTGAGAAGCTGGAAGTTTTTTACTGTACAATAATTTAGGTAGCTAAACAAAGAGAAGGTGCAATTAAATGACATAAGACCACCATTGTCACTCCTTTAAAAACTGAGGTTTTTTTCCTTCTTACAACTATCTATGACTCTCTATTAACACACTTTCAATATGTTACTATTCTGGAATGTCTCTAATATTTAAAGATTTCTGGATTTTTGGATGTGCAAATGTTATTTACTATCTTCTGGGCAGTCAAAAAGAAAAAAAAAAGGAAAAAAAAAAGAAAAAAAAGAGCCAAAATATTAAATAAAGTACTAGCCTGAGGTCAAGGAATTGAACTTCATTACTGGGCTGTCAGCTTGACATACAGTGAAGTATTGATAAGTCCTTCTTCATCAGTATAGCAGACTGACAGTGACAAAGTGAGAAACCTGCTAGCCTTCTGTTGGCAGAAGAATTTTGGGAAGGGTCAGAAAGAATAGAGTGAGGAATAAAAGGAGATTTAGCCTAAAGTAAAAACTAAGTTCTGTCTCAATCTCATATGTCTATATGGTCTCTGATGAAAAGAAGGTTATGCATAGCCCAAAAAAAAAATCAATAAAAATCAATTAAAACAATCAAGGTAGATTTACAGGCATAATTAGTCAAACAAATCATAAAAAATCATATTACTGATTTCCATCTGTGCATAGAAGCAATTGACAATATCACTAGAAATCTTATGATTGCAAGTTCATTGGCTATTAGTAGTCAGAAGGAAGAACAATCTTTAGGTGTGCAACTTGGTGAAGTCTGGTGAACTTGGGAAACTATTATATGTGCCAGTTGATGAATCCTCCATGATTCAATGAATTCTCCAAGGACTGCACATTGTGGCACAGGACAAAATCTTAGAGTGTAGTAAAAGTTTACTAGTGAATTGCAGAACAGGGATCTTCATCCTTGTAAAGAAACACTGACTGCTTGACATGATTTAGATGTTTACCCCTAGTCCTCAAGATAACCCTACAATCAAATTTATGTTGGTTATTTGGCTTTAGTATGCTAACTATAAGTATTTTAACAACTAAGATAATTAAATGGACTATTGAGGACATGGACAGGAAAGAAATCTTATCTTCAATTCAGTTTTCTCATCCAGAATAGAAAGGCTTTGCATTTGTGCTAATAGTTATTAATTCTTTAAGTTATTAATAATTATTAATTTGATAGCATTAGTCCAGAAATCCTGGATGAGTGTTAATAGCGTATATAGCTCTTTAAAAAAAAACAACAAAACAACTCATTAGAAATCATTTATTATAGGAAAGTAATTAATTTGCTAGTATTGAGGCTTACTAGAGAAGGAAGTGAAAGTTACTTAGAAGACATATAATAAAATAATGCAATAGATATTAAACAAAATAACTTAAATCCTTTTCTCTAGTAGACAGAAGACAAATGAAAATAATTTTGTTTACTGTGCACTTGATATGGATGTGACTATAGAGTGAAAAAAGAACACCATCTTTCCCTCCACATTGAGTCATATGCGGAGTACATATTTCTCAATCTTGTATCACAGAGGAAGCAATTATTCCAAGTAGCTTTACCAAGATTTAGGATTTAGGCCTGCAAAACAAACAGGAGAATTTTTTTTTAGCAGTTGCACAATTTTCAGTTATTCTTTTGCCTTGAAAAAGAACATGATTTGCCAATAAAGAGACATTAAAAGATATAAAAGGTCTTTAGACTAAAGTCTTGACTTTCATCAAACAGTAAAAGAGAATAAATAGTAATGTGTTGCTTGTATCTAGTACAGTAAGACCATATGAAGGTCAAGATTTTTTTATTTTTATTTTTTTCTCTATTGTGCAAATCTCGCTAGGACATCATCTATAAAAACCTTCGTATGTGACCTTATTTAATGTATTTCCCTTTGACAAGACCTCTACTCATGGAAAAAAAGTATTCTGAGATAGATAATTAGTTTCTACTATCATTAGGAATTTACCTGACATTTTTTTTAACTTCAAAGAAGCATCAAAAATTGATGGGTAAAATCTTTTATCAATTACAGTTTTAGCTTCTCACAGATTGGTAGTTTATCTTACTAATATATAAATTCCTATAAAGAATGACCCAGTCACTTTGTTTCAGAAAGATTTATTCAAATGTAGTTGTGCTTTTATTCATCCTAGTAAAAATTGACTCTCCTGGACTTTCATTTTCTGTCTTTTCAGTGCATGCAGGAGGCAGAAATGGAAATAGTATAGTAGCCCAAAGATCCTATTGGTTTTCTGGTTTTATAAGAACATCCACTGCTGCAAATCACTGACCACTGCTAAAGTCCACTACTGTTTATGTAGTGACTGCATATTTTGAAAGCCCTCCTGAGCTGAGGTTGACTGTGAAGACAACATGAAAAGGATTTTTCTCAACAATAAGAAGATTGGGAGCAGGTGGCTCTGGCAGATAGTCCAAATCATTCAAGCACGAATAAGCCTCTTGAATTCATGGGCTGAGCAGAAACTACTATTACAAGTGTGGCTTTACACTTGTGCAAATCTGCTTTCAGTCAAAGACAGATCTGTCTACCCAGCTGTTTCCCCTTGAGTTTTTTTCATTGCAGTGGCATCCACAACTATGAAAGAGGACTCTTTAGCAAGCTTTTCAATTGCTGGAAGTATAAAAGTCCCAGAAGAACAGAGATTAATTAGTTGATCATTTCACAACTTTTTAGCTAATATTTTATTATAGTCAAATCATACCTTTGAAAATTTGTGTGACGTACATATTTACTGTTGGGAAGAATGGGTGCAGAATGCTCTCCTATGTTTATCTTAAAAATAAAAAGCAAATTAAAAATATATTTTAAAAGCACAACCAAATGTATAATATTTTATTCTAAAATATTTTATTATTTTGCATAATGGGAAGTGCAATCAGGTATTATGAATGGAATTAGTCTTGATTAATTATGGAAAAGATAGGCCTTTTGGAAAAGAAGGTCTGCATAACAAACTTTAATGTAAGTTTGTTTATTCTTAATAGTGAAATAAAAGAGGCAATTCTTCTTAATAGTGAAATAAAAGAGGCAATTCTAGGGAAGGTTCATCCTGAATTGTAATAGATATTGAAGAGAATTAATCAATGAATCACCCTGAAATACTTGTCCCTTGACTGTAGACAGAACATAAATGACTAGTTTAGATCAAATGCTTGACTCGAACATACTTAACATTAGATGAGTCCTATTCTGAATGGTAAGTCCAAACCTACATTATTCCATAAATATCCTTTTATAAAGAAGTGTGTTCCAGTGCTTTCTTCTGCCTTTACCAATTGAAATTAAAATATTTTTGGTTTACTGAAACATGAACTGCCTTTTTTTTTGGTTATTTCTATGTCAGACATTTTCAATGGACTCTTCTGTTATCTTTTATAATAAATACTTTTGTGGTTATACTTTTGTGAAATTATTGCCCTGTTTCTATTTGGAAGTGGGAAGAGAGGAAAGACCTTTCTCCTCTGTCAGGGATTACAGTGGGTCTGTGAGATCCCTAGCTCCCTTGGCAAAGAATGAGAACCTTGAAGACTTTAGAGTGTACCTGTGAGAAAGAAAAGTTGGATAGCATAAAGCTGTAAACAAGTCTAAGCAAGTTTCAGCTACAGAGCAGGGTGAGAAAACTTGCAAAACTGACCAAGGTGAAGTTTGTCCAATCACAACCTTATTATTTTATTTTGCTGACTGTGGCAGCCAGTAACACTTATGACTTAATAAAGCACTCTCTGTCTCTCTCTCTGTCTCTCTCTCTCTTCTCTCTGTAATTATTTCGACCAGGTGTCATTATTAGTCCACCACAGCAGCGATACTCCTCCATGTTGGCAGTCTGTAGAATGAATGATGATAGTTCATATGACTTCTTATTTCTTGAAGTAAGCAGACTATACCTAGATTATTCAGGAGAAATGTAAAAAGAATTCATATGCATATGTCTCTATACATATAAAAGAATTGTCAAAATATTGTAGTCTTAAAAGCAATAATTCTTACACTACTACACATTTAACTATTTTTTTACCCCTCTAGGTAATAGCACTTTCCAATAGCATTTCAGAAGTAAGCAGTGCACAGTTGCACATGGTTGAATACACTGCGCTTTCCGGGAGATTGGAAGCAGGAGTTAGCAATGCATGACTGTAAATTCCATTCTAGATACCTCTATGAGGAAAATTTTATTTGAGCAACAGCAGAAAAAAAATAAAAAGAATATTAGTGTTTCTATTGCATCTGCAAATATTTGATCAATAAATTTCAGACTCATTTCTCAAGACAGCTTCTCTGAATAACCCACTAGCATGATAAAATCTTTAATTGGCATTGTATAGAACTTTAAATAGAAATGACACAGACTCAGATTAAGTATGCATACACAGTTCACTTAAACTATATTTGCTGTCATTGCAAGTATAAAGAATACTGTACAATATGACTTATGAATAGCGACAAGGATTAAATTATCATGATAACACTCAGCTAAAATCTCCATGTATTGTTTCTTTCTTTAGATAAAAAAATGTATATCCTATTAATCCTTAAAATGTTATTCCTCAGTTTGCTAGAGAAAAACAAAAGGTGATGGAAAAAATTACATACTCCATCCAGCAACATTAAAAACCATGTCAAAAGTCAGAGTTTCAGATGAACAGAAAGAGAGAACTCCAGTTCCATTCTTCTCATAAGTATTGAGAAAACTAGTAACATATTCTTGGTTGTATGTCCTTGCTTTCTTATGCACTTAATCCCTCTTTTCTTTTTCTTTACTTTGCCAAGAAAAGTGTCAATCAGAGCAAGAGGATGGGAATCATATTACTGTAGCAGGCTGAAGAGATACATTCTCCTGCTCCTATAAACGTAGCAAATTTGGTAAAGAGAAAGAAAACGCAACTATTCTCAAGTAGTGTTTACAATACTATATTAAATTTATTTGTAAGTATATCATTTTATCCATGTAAAACCTCACTCCTGAAATAAGGAGCTCATTCCACAGAGCATGATATCCAGTATAACTGATAATCTAAATTGCCTTTTTTTCAGCAAAATAGGTATAGAATCTAACAATGACTGCAAAAACATGGGACAGAATCTGAGGAAATGAATTGAATGCGCCCATCATTGGTATTTGAATTCATATATAAAACCTTATGGATAACACTTCTCTATAGAGATTAGCTTATTGACAACTAACTAATATTCTTGTGCTGCTCATACTCTTTTGTATCTTATTAGTCTCTGAATACGCCCTTGAATACATTACTACATACTGAAAAATACAATCATCTTCGCGTATATTGATTGTCTGCCTGAAAGAAACCAATATTTACAGGACAGAGTCCTGATCACAATTTTTCATAAAGTAATGGTTTCAGTCAGTAGAAGATAAATGCATATACTTGCAACGGAGTCCATCATAGCTGCAGAACTAACCATAAGGAGACAAAAACTGCAACTGGTGGTCTGCTCACCACATCAATCAGCACTGTCCACTGGAGACCTCGAGCTACATCTGATTTTCTACCATCAAAATTTGGTGCTTTGAAATCTAAATATCTGTAATTTCCCACCAACAGCTACAACTCTTCTTTCAGTAGACTGAATACCTTTCTCAGAGAATAAAGCCCCTTTCCTCCCGTCCAGATGAAACGTTGACTGAGGAGAATCAGAAGTGAGCAGATTCCATCATAAATTTTTGATCAGTCCATGGGGCTGATCCTCCATTTTTCTCCCCCGGGCTGGGATGCCACTGAGGAGACTCAAGACTGAGAGCCCTCTCCTGTCTTCTGGAATGAGTTATGATTGCACATTTGTACATCAGAGCTAGCTAAAAAGGCCCATTCTGTAGTAGAGAATTTCCTATAATGACATCTGAAAACTGTTTTGTAAATGTTGCATTTGAATAAATCACGCTAGTCGAGAACTCGACTACTTTTTTGGAAGGTAGAGTTTGGAATTTTGAAGGAAAAGAGTATTGGAAGTAACTCATGCTTGCCCCCATCTGATATGACCAGTGTTCTCCAATACCTTTTGCCTGCAGTCACAAAGAAGAGGATAACCACAGTAATTGTGGACTTAAGAGAAGTGAGGCATAATTGGCTGAACATACTCCCTGTCTAACTCCCTAGTGTGGCCTGTCAAGTGGATGGCAGGTGAAGAATGACAATTGATTACTGAAAACTTAATCATAACACTGGCCCACTAATGGCTGCAGTCATGAGTATAGCTGAAATTGTCACAGCTATAGTAGCACATCCCTGGATGGCCACTCTAGATATCAAAGATATGTTCTTTATGGTATCCCTAGATGATAAAGATAAGCCACAGTTTTCATTTGTTTATATGGGATGGTGCACAATGCACCTTTAATTGATTGCCACAGGTATATAAAATATTTGCCCACCATTGCAAGTAATGCACTCACAAAACTTCTAGCCACAGTAAAGAAACCTCCTTGAATATGCACTTATCAACACTAGGGAACACTAGGATGTTGGAGGAAACACGTTGCTAGGTTCTTTGTGATTGCCCATCCTCTATATGATTTGCTGAGAAAGAAAAAACAGTGCGATTAGACTCCAACTCATGCAGAAGCCATTAGAACCCTAAAGAATGAATTGGTTATCAATCAAAGACTAGGCCCTCTAAATCCCTAGGACCCTTTTTGGGCTGAATGGAGCTTCTCTGAACATGCCTCCTATTGCAGCATCTTTCAAAAAGGAGTTTCAGGTCCTTCGCAACTCCTACTTTTCTCATCTACCTCCTTTAATGAAAGAGAGCAGCACTTACTCTGAGAAAAGGGATTCTTCTCTTTATTATAAGCAGTGAAAGAAGCCAAAAAAACTACAAAAATTACAGGAGATCATTTTTCAGGAGTCACTGTTAAACCTTATCCGTAAAGGCACTCCTCCTCCCCAACTCCAAATGAAAATGAATCATCTCAATCAAGCCTCACCTCAGAACATTCGAAGAAAGTTAAGGAAGTCTTATGGAGCACCTGTCAAACTGATTATGTTGTACCATTAAGATCCTCTCGTAGTCAAAAATATATTCTGGTAGGCATGGAAGTAGTATCCAGACTAATGATGGCTATGGCAATAAGTGCAGCCACTAGTGAGAATACTGTGAAAACCCTGCAGGACTGATTTAATGGCCTCCCAACTTCAGCGTGCATACAAAGTGATAACAGGAGTTGCCTCACTGCTACTGTGGTCCAAGACTGGGCAAAACAAGAAGGAGTAAAATATTATCCTCAAGCTAATGGGCTTTAAACTAGATTTGAGGGGAGTATCCGTGGGGCAACAGATGAGATGGTGGCTGATGGCACATCACATCATCCACAATCTAGTGCTGTGGCCTGTGAAGGGCCCTTTAGGACTAAGAGGCCAAAGAGCAAAATACGGAAACTTCTGAAAGCCCGCACAGCCAGGCTACAGCTGTCCCGACAAGGAGGAAAGGCACATTGGGAACTCCACTCAAATGCCTCTACCTAAATGCATGCAGCATAGGGAATAAACAAGAGGAACTGGAGTTGCACACACAATTACAAGGCCATGATCTCAGTGCAATCACTGAGACATGGTGGGACAGCTCCCATGATTGGAATGTGACCATGGAGCACTACAGGCTTTTCAGGAGGGACAGGGCAGGAAGGCGAGGTAGCGGAGTTGCTCTCTATGTGAGAGAGCAATTGGAATGCGTAGAGCTCAGCATAGGAGAGGATGCATAGTAGAGAGCCTGTGGGTAAGAATAAAGGGGCAGGCCAACGAGGGTGACACGGTGGTGGAAGTTTACTACAGGCCTCCTGATCAGGACGAGGAAGTGGATGAAGCCTTCTATGGACAACTGCAGGAAGCCTCCTGATCACAGGCCTTGGTTCTTCTGGGGGACTTCAACCACCCATATCTGCTGGGAAAATCACATAGTCAGGAACAGACAGTCCCGGAGGTTCCTACAGAACATTGCAGATAACTTCTTGACACAGGTGGTTGATGAGCCAACAAGGGGAGGGGCGCTGCTAGACCTGATCCTAACAAACAGAGATGGCCTAGTGGGTAATGTGAGGGTTGGGGGCAGTCTAGGCTGCAGTGACCACGTGATGTTGGAATTCACCATCCTGCGTGGAGGAAGCAGGGCAGCAAGTAGGATAGCTACCGTGGACTTGAAAAGAGCCGACTTTGACCTCTTCAGGGAACTTCTTGGAGCAGTCCCCTGGGTCTGGGTACTGGAAGGAAAAGGAGTCCAAGAGAGTTGGTTAATATTCAAGCACCATGTCCTCCAAGCTCAGGATCAGTGTATTCCCACAAAAAAAGAAGTCGAGTAGCAGGGCAGGAGACCTGTATGGATGGGCAAGGAGCTCCCGGGCAAAGTTAACGAGAAAAAAAAAGAGTGTAAAGCTTGTGGAAGAAGACACAGGCCACGTGGGAAGAATATAGGCGCATTACCAGAGAATGCAGATGCAGAATGAGGAAGACCAAAGCCCAGGTGGAATTAGAATTGGCGAGGAATGTCAGGGACAAAAGGAAGGGTTTCTACAAATACGTTAGCAGCAAGAGGAAGACGACAGAAAAGGAAAGTCGGCAGCGGAATGGGGAGGGGGCCTTGGTGACGGAGGATGCCCAGAAGGCAGTTACTAAATGCCTTCTTTGCCTCTGTCTTTACTGCTAAGGCCCCTCCCCATGAACTGCAGGGCTCAAGTGATAGAGAAATAAAAGGAGTTAAGGAAGACCTTCCACTGGTTGAGAAGGGTTGGGTTAGGGATCACTTAGGCAAATTGGCCATTGAAAAATCTATGGGCCCAGATATGATGCACCCAAGAGTGCTGAGGGAATTGGCCAAAGTTATTGCTCAGCCTCTCTCCATCATCTTCGAGAGGTCCTGGAGAGCAGGGGAGGTGCCCGAGGACTGGAAGAGAGACAACATCACTACAATCTTCAAAAAGGGCAAGAGGGAGGAGCCGGCCAATAACAGGTCAGTCAGCCTCATCTCTGTCCCTGGAAAGGTGATGGAGCAGCTCATCCTAGAGAGAATCTCCATTCATATGAAGGGGAAAAAGGTATTGAGGAGCAGTCAGCATGGATTCACCAAGGGGAAGTCATGTCTGACGAGCCTCATAGCCTTCTCTGATGCGTTGAATAGCTGTCTGGACAAAGGAAGAGCCGTGGATGTTGTCTACCTTAACTTCAGCAAGGCTTTCGACACTGTCTCCCATACTGTCCTCATACGGAAGCTCCAGGAGAGTGGACTAGATGAGTACAGGGTGCAGTGAATAGAGAACTGGCTGGATGGTAGCACTCAGAGGATGGTCATAAATGGGTCCGAGTCCAGTTGGAGGCCTGTGGCCAGTGGTGTCCCCCAGGGGTTAGTGCTGGGCCCAGTGCTGTTTAATTTGTTCATCAACGACATGGATGAGGGCACAGAGTGCACCCTGAGCAAGTTTGCAGATGATACCAAGCTAGGTGGAGTGGCCGACACTCCAGAGGGCTGTGCTGCCATCCAGAGGGACCTGGACAGGCTGAAGAGTTGGGCAGAAAGGAATTCATGAGGTTCAATAAGGAATAAGTGCAGGGTCCTGCACCTGGGGAGGAGCAACTCAAGTACAGATTATGGGTCTACCTGCTGGAAAGCAGCTCTGCAGAGAGGGACCTGGGAGTCCCGCTTGACACCAAGTTAACCGCAAGTCAGCAGTGTGCCCTCGTGGCCAAGAGGGCTAATGAGATTCTGGCCTGCAACAGTAGGAGTGTTGCCAGTGCGTCAAGGGAGGTGATCCTGCTCCTCTCCTCAGCTCTGGTGAGGCCGCACCTAGAGTACTTTGTGCAGTTCTGGGCTCCCCAGTATAAGAGGGATGTGGAGCTTCTAGAGAGGGTCCAGCAGAGAGCAACAAAGATGATTAAGGGAC
>JAUBOD010001009.1:1425642-1444688 GCA_032353885.1 Nothura maculosa
GGGGGTTGGACTAGATGACCTCTAAGGTCCCTTCCAACCTTACACATTCTATGATTCTATGATTCTATGATTCTATATAAATTTCTTAATGCATCAGGAGTTATTACACAAAGCTAAGAAACTATAAAAAAAAAGGAAAAAAAAAGAAGTTAAATTCTTTTACTATTTGTTAACACAGGCTGTGATCCTGCAAACACTCACCCTCAGGTTCAATACTTCAAGTACCCATCTCTCTTCCTATGAGCAGTTGCCAACACAACAAACTTCTCTCTCCAGAAGTCTTTTCCATTCTACATCAGCCTTGTCAATTTTCACTGTAAAGGGCTCTCTCTGTGTTTCACCATTTCTGCACCTTAACCATCCACAAAGGCACTCTGCAATAAGGATACATTTACTGACTGATGCACACACAGATAGCTGGGACAGATGAGCTACTCTTCTAAGCATTAATCAGTTCCCTATCCACAATAGAGCATCCTGTGAGTCTTTCTTGGCCAGGCAGTTATTGAATAAGTGGAAAAAGTCAGTATTTGTCATTCCCTGCTTTGGGAATGATCCCTTTATATAGGGTTACCCTTTGTAAATGGGGATGATCATTGATACTGCTCAGTTGTTGTATGTATTTTTTACTTAGTATTTTATATATTTTCCTTATACTGCTTTCCATCTTGAAGCCTTGAATCTTCATTTTGACAATCCTACTTCTACAATCATTTCTATTTATTTATTTATTTATTCATTCATTTTATTATTGGACTTTTTTTTCTTAGAATTTATCAATTTTCTCCAAAGATTCAAAGGCCTAAAATAACTTCTCAGGAGTATTTCTTACATTATAGATTTCTAAGCCAAAGTACTACTCTGCCCCTAAGGCAAAAAAATTTTGATGCAATGTGGCAATCGGTATCATTTCTTTCCTTCTTCACTTTTCTCCCCTTGCAACAAGTGATGTTGCTGCATCTTTTTGATATTGCAGGAATATGTTCAGTATGCTTACATTTCTCTTTTAGCAAGCAAAGCATGACATGTTTTCTGGGAGTGAATTTGAAAAATTGTTTAGTAAAATTACTGAAAGAAATGTAGCTGAAGATATTGGAACAAAATCAGTATCAGCAATATAATAACTTGTATTTTATCAGCTTTGCAAAGTTGTGCTGTATTAAAATAACAAGATTGCTCTCTGGTGTCTCTTTAAAATGAGTGAAATGTACCAAAAACTAAACAAAAAAATACCAGCAGTACGGTATTTGGAAGACTAGTTAACCTTCATTTCTATAGGTCATGAACCAAGAACCATTAAAATCAGTGAAAATACTGCTAGCACTAGCAAACAGGAATATGTGATAAAATAAATTCCTGTGTAGTAGCAGCCAAGTGCATGATTCTTTCTCTTTTATTTATTTATTTATTTATTTATTTTACTTCAAAACCATCTGGAAGATGGAAGGTTGATAAAGAAAATATAATATTAAAATTTTTGGTTTGGGAGCTAAACCTTAGATGGATGAGGTAGATTTCTATTGCCTTCAACACAGAGATATGATCAAAAACAAGCATACAAAAAAGGACCATTATAACTATTAATCTCTGATAGACACCTGTTTACTTTAGTGTGCAAGTTGTCTATAAAAACATATGAATTATATCATCATTAAGTGAAAATATACATTCTAGTTGCTCCTCAGGCATTATTGTGTAACAGTGCTCTGTAGATACTCCTATTTTGAGGTGAATTGCTTTAGTGTCAAGGATAGTTCATAAATAGGTTTTTGCTCTTAGTTGAAAACTGGCATGTCCTAAAGTCTTAGCACCTACCTAATGTTTACTGATGTCAGTGAAACTCAATATTCCTTACAGTGGAGTGAGTCCTACCTTCTCTCAGCGTTCCTGTGAAAAATTTAAAGGTTATTTCTTTCTTTTTAGAAATGTCACTGTTTTCTGACAGAAACTCATATGTTAAGAATATTAGCATAAATGTAGAATGTAAATGTATGAAGATCACAAATCCCAATGAAATACTTCTCTTTAGTTCAATTAGGAATTGTTTCTGAATTAAAATATTAACAAAAATGCAGTTATTCATCACAAGGAGAAAACAAGCCCAAGCCCAATTTAATACATTACTTTCAATGTATTAAATATTTTTATCTCCCAACAAGTCAGGTCAGATTTTATTACTTTGTAATTGCCCTAAATAAATCTCTATTAAAGGAAAACTGATAAGTTTAAATTTTCTACACTCAAAATAATCCTTTTAAACAAAACATAAGTAACTGATGAAGCAATAAATAAACAGCAACCTATGCAATTAAAAACAAAGAAATAAGCAATCAGGTTTTGTGCTTAAAAACCTATACTTTAGCCAGCAAATGATAGATAGTATTAAAATAGTTAGATAGATAGATACTATTTAAAATAGTATTAAAAAAAAAAAGAAAAATGAAGAAAGAGTAAAGACTATGACTTAATGATTACATACAGTATAAACTATAAAGGAATCATGAAGTCTGTTGTTATGTATATTTTTGCATATGCAGGGTAGCTGATCTGCTGAGAATAAAAAGATTTTCAGATTGGTAACTAAGCTTATTTAAGTAAAAAGAGACATTTTTATGATTGCATTAAAGGAATGAATGATCAAAAATACCTTTTTATTTCTTTCCTAGATATATTCAATTATTAATAAGAATGTCTTCTATTTCTAAGAGTTATAGTTTAGTCTAATAATAACAAAGATTGCCAGCTTCCAGATTTACCTGAGTTCTATATTTATTTTTTATTCCTCATAAATCCAATATATATTAAAATTGAATTATAAGAAAAATAAAGAAATAAATATAAGAAAGTGGAAATAAAAGATAAATGAAAATAGTTCTGTCATTTCCTGAATTTTTGAGGAAAAAATCCATGAGCTTTCTTGTAGATAGAGAAATTCAACTCCTAATATTTCAGCAGATAAGAGTGTTTTCCTTGAAGAAAAGGATTAAATAATGAGATGACGCCAGCCTGCCACAGAAAATAGATAAAGATTAATATAATTTCATTTTTACACTATTTTTGTAAGTCATGTAGCTTGAACATTTACAAATATAGTTGTTAATATTGAAGGAAAATGTCAAAAACGTTTTGTTATTCTTTGGTCGATATGTCTGAGTTCTGGCTGAGTTTTAAAATAAATACTAAGAAACTATGTATGCTTTAAGCTTGTCAGAGTTCAGTGTTTGAAGAAAAGTAGAAGTGACAAAATAGTTAGTGACAAATCCCAACTAAGGATATGAATATCACCGCAGAAATATGTGTAAAATTTTCCTTCTTTGGATTAAAGTATATATATTTATATATATATGTGCATATACACACATACGTATATGTATATGTATACCTATATATGTGTGTGTATATATGTATATATATGTGTATTTGTATATACGTACATATGTGCCTGTATATATGTATGTATATACCTATATCTGTGTGTATATACATCTATGTGTGTATATATATACACATGTGTATACGTACATATATATACACATATATGCATTAATCTACCTTAAATGTGTATTTCCAAATACATCACTAGATACTATTTATGAAGACTATTTCATCTTCTTTTATCTTATTCTGAAAAGTAACTTCCATGCAAGCAATTTCTTACTTGAATCCAGGAAGAACAACACAAGACTTGCCTAGAAAAAAAAAAATCCTTCATTAAACACTGGGTTAAGTAAATTTCTCAGATACTTAGCTACGATGCACTCTTTCAAGCCTGAGCAAGCAGAACAAAAAAAAAAAAAACAAAAAAAAAAAAGCCTGAAAGCACAGTTAAACAGGAGTCTGCCACTTAAATCTCAAATGGCTTTAACTAAAAGCAGAAATGTGTCAATTGTCCTGAGACAGTCTTAGCTATGGTAAACCTATGCAACTGATGCCCTACTAAAGTAACTTAAGTGCCTGCTTGTTTAGCCTACACAAGCTTGAAGGAGAAATAGTTTTAGAAAAAAAAAAAAACAAGTAAGACTCTTCCATTTCTATGCAAACTCTACATCAATAAACTTTGGTTCTACTCTATGTGTGACCTTCCCTCTAGTAACATAGATGATCAGGAAAATTGAATAGTTTGGAAAGCTTCACATTAATTTATGTAATGTTACTGGACTTCTCAGTCTCCTGTAAGACTGAAGTTTCAAGTATGGTTCTCCACAGTTTGCTCTTTCCTTTTTGGACAATTTCTGATAAGAATGGACACTTTTCTACTTTTGCTTTCTGAAGAATCTACTCCTCTAAGAGCACAGAACAGAGATTCTGGATATATATTGCTGGAATTGGAGAAGAGATTTAGATTGCTAGTTGTGGAAAACATCCAAGTTCATTCTTAGTAATATTATTCTGGCATGGAATTGCTTAAATTTCTGTTTGCTAATTTTTCATTCTACCTCAAATGCAGGGAGAAACACAAAGATTTTGCATACTTGAATAGTTAGATCCTGGGCTGTTGAAGCATCTTATTTTGTTAGATTATGTTGCTCATTTGTATATCTCATGATGATAATGTGATATTTGAATAACATTGCCATAGCTAAGACTTTGCCTTTCAAATGTATAAGAATGGTTTTTTTTGCTTGGTCAAAAAAAAAAAAAAAAAAAAAAAAGTATTGTGATGGCTTTGGAAAAAAAAAGGCAGAAAAATACAGTAGATGTTTTATTCCCTGTTTTCATGGTAGAAAATTATAATACTATGCAGATATATAATGTCATGTGTTGAACTTTTGGTTATGCTCTATTCCTCATTTACAGAAATTGAAACTATTTAAAGAATTTGCTTCACAGAATATTCCATTTTGTAATTTGCTACTTTTTTGACCCAGTTGCATTGCATTTATTGGCTAAAAGGCCTTGCTTTAATATGTAAAATAAATACATATATTGGTTTGATACATGTATAGTGATATTCACTTAATGCTTGGTTTCTATGTTCTCATTTGTTTAAGTTTTACAATAGGACACTGCTGGCAAAGTGAACAGTATACATTTTCTTGTACAGCAGATATTCCATGAGTAGATCAAACAAATAATTACAATAATTTTAAAATATTATAAGAGATATATTTCTTCTTAAATATTATATTAAACTGCATTTACTAAGATTAATATATCTGAGCTTACCTTGTTTTAAACAGAAAACAAATAAATCATTCTGGAGACAACCTATGCTCATATGAATATGGGAAACATTCCAATGTCGAATACAATGCATTGCAGAAAAGCTTATTAGTAATAGAAAAACTGAAATTAAAGAAATCAAAAACTGTAGAGAGTTCATGTCCTCGAAGTTTGCGCTTGATTTTGGAAAGCTAAGCATTACCTTTAGAAAAATTCCATTAAGGAATGTTTTTTTGGTGGAAAAAGCCTATCAGATTTTATAGACGAGACAAGCTAATTTTCTCATCTACCGTTTATTAAGTAAGCTGGGTACAGAGAATAACAGCACTGGGGGCAGCCTGGAGGCAATCCCTCTCAGGCTGCCGTTTGTTGACTCTTGGGGCTTAACATTTATAGTGTGGGGCTCTTCCTCCTTCCTTTCTGAGATCTTTGTGGCATTCCAATGTTATCAGCAGTCTTGATTGTTTCCTGAGGCTTGGTGATCCTCCGATGTGGGTAGTAGACTCCGCATCTTCAATGTTATCAGAGTTTATTCTTGTGCTTGAGAATCTGTAAACTATTTATCCTTATCTAGTTAAACAATCATTGTTCCACTAACATACATTCTTAGTAAGGGTGTATTTACAATAGTCAGCATTCCACAGACAGGATGTGGTCATCACCTAGATTCTTATTTTAGTGAACAAACATGTTTATTACATCATAGACTTCATATTGGAACAGCATCATTAAAAAAAGACAGCAGAATGCAAAACTATAGCACTTTGAAAACTGTACATTGATTACAGACCAAATATCATTAACACTTGTGTGAAATGCATTTTGAACTCAGTCACTTCTACAGTGAATGTAATAATTCCACTTTGGCTCTTTCAGCAAGGATGATGCAAGCACGATGATGTACTATGGTACATGACCACAGATTTCTCAACAGCATAGATCAATCAATCTGGAATTCCTTGCACTATTACTACATAAAATTTTAATAATTAAACAAGTAGAACTCTTTTGTGACTGGTTTGCTTCCAACAGTTTTCTAGTAAGGTCTGCTCAGAACACAAATTTGCATCAGGATTTAGCTGAAGAACTAGATTATATCCAAACTAAGGAATTACTAAGACCTATTCTCACTGTAAGAGTCTAAGCCTCACACTAGCTTCACAGGAAGTAGAAAACATTCTGATCCACCTTTATCCATTTTTTTTGGAGTAAAAATAACTTGGATTTATATGTCCTAGCAAGGCTGAGTCTATTCCTCTTACTTGGATCGTTTGGGTGAGAAAAAAATACAAACAAAAATATCCTCTCAGATATTTTTATTCATACATGCATATATTTTATATATTTAAATGCCATTCTAGAAACACTAAGAATTAAGTACTAAACTTTTTAACTTTTTTTTTAGTCAGTTGTTCATAACAAGTGTTTAGGGTGGTATAATAGAAGCATACCAGCATACACACATTCACATACACATACATGAACTACTATGGCTTGAATTTCAAAGGGTATAGAGAAACATAGGAAGCCTAAGATAAGAACAAGCCTGAAAAATAATATATTGAGGTTATCTTGAACCACAAATGGAAAAACAACCCCCAGATATTGTGTCGTAATGGTGCTTTAAAGCCAATTATCTACATAAAAGAAAATTAATTGTGCTACCACAGAAGAGCAGGTTAACTGCAGTTATATAGTTTGATGAGTGATCCACAGAATGGATGCATTAGCAAATTAAGGAAAAATAACCTTTTGTGGAAAAAACAATTAACCATTACATAAGAATGCCATCATGTAAGCACAAGGAGAATACATCAAATATTTGTAATAACTACATACTCCATAAATGGAGCTGTCTGTAAATTACATGCATAAAAGTGCAACTCACACAGGCATGTTTCCAAGACATTTTGCCTCAGAATTATTTACACAAAATTAATCACTGGTATCTGGTATTGATATTGATAATATTAACCTATTATCATCAAAGAAAGCACATGCTCTTCATCCTGTATGGCAATCTGGTCCTAAGGCTTGGTTACTATTCAGATACAATGCTTTGGTGTGTGCTGTGGCATTCTCTGGGACTGTAACAATTCCCTGCGACCTGGACTGCGTTCTGGGCACTAGACTGTGTCCTGGGCACTCAGCATTCCCAACTCATCAGTGCCTCCAGGTTTAATCTGTGCTAGAAAGAGACAGCTACCAAGTAAATCTCCCAAAATGAATCATGCAGCAGTCAGGCTGTGCACCTAGCTACAGGAGCTGAGGAGACTGGAAAGGAATTTCCCTTGAATCAAACACTTGCAGAGTTTACATCCATCTCTCCTGTACATGTAAAGTCCTCCTTTACCTGAGGACTTATTAGCAGGTCAGGGATGAGACACTGTCCATGCAGCAGGAGACCCGCCAGTTCTGTTAACCTCAGGAAGAAGCATCATGGATGCTGTAAGGTGGCCATGAGCAGAGCCCCCCTGGATCTCCCAAGCCTCTTTCCTCTGTTGCTCCCAATGTGAGCCCTGGCTCAGCTGCCTTTGGTAACCCTCACTGACCCAGAACCCATCCTGAGGGTAGGAGAAAAAATAAGAAAAAAAATAAGTGAAAAATAGGAATTAGAACAGAAATGTCACTTGAGACTGATCCTGTTTGAGTAACATCAACATACATACTGAGACGATGGAAAAAAAATTATCAAACATTAATAATGAAAACACAAATTATCAATATTCAATAAAATACAAAAATAATTTTTAATATTTGATAATCTCTGCTTCAGTTATAAGTCAATTTTAAACATATACTACTAATAAATCCATATTTAATATTAAAATCAGTAATCAGTCTTTCCCAGATATCACATCCTGTTTTTTTTTTTTCTTTTTTTTCCCATTCAAAATGGTTTTAAAAAGTCCTCCTCACTTTAAAAAAGGAAAAGATTTTTCTGTCTTTTGGATCATGGTGCTTTAGTTCCCTTTTTTTTTCTAGGATTTTTATTTTATATTTGTGATGAAGTCAAATACTATTTAGTTGCAACATCAATAGATTCTCTACAAGAAAATACAGTTGTAATTGCAACTGTAATTTCAAAAAAAAAAAAGTAGATTAATTCATAGTTCCCAGTGCTCTGTTTGTTTTTTAGACTAAAAATGTCTCAATTTTTTTTTCTTCTTAAAAATGATGGCATGTCTTTTTACATTCTCTGTTCATTTTCTAAATTTTTCATTGATCTTACAAACCCTCCTCCCACAAATTCCTATATCCTTTGGCACTTACTTGTGGCTTTATTTGATTTGATTTTACTTTATTTTATTTATTTATTTTTAATCTTAAATACTTGTATTGTCTACTTTAACATTTTCTCTCATGATTTTGCTTCAAGTGCTACAGAAGTTAACATCTGGTTTCATGTAGGTATATCATATATTTAGTCTAAATTGAATTTGTACTTTTGCTCAGTAGCTTCATCAATTTGAAGACATCCTCATCCATTTTTTTCAGCATGGTAGTATTTTTTTAGACATAAAACTCTTTTGCATTTTGAATGTATAGTAAATTATGTGCAATCAACAATGCTATTATTTGACACTGCAAGAACATGCAGCTAATGAAGCTGTAATCATCAGACTTTATCATTTTAGCTGAAGTTCTAATTTAATAAAATAGTTTCATATCTTCAAGAGCCTTCCAAGATTTATTTATTATGCCAATTTCCATTACTTAATCAAAAATAATTTGTTGATTCTCCTAAATTATACTAATAGTTCCCTGAAAAAGTCTACAGTTTCAAAAGTTTTATGACAATGTACACATATATCACATTAATAAGTGCGTGCTGTTGAATTCCTCATTAAGAAAGCTTTTTAGAAATTACAGTTTAACCTTGCAGATGTACCTTCTGTGACCAGGCCACAGATTCAATTGTTTTCTTAACTCCCTGAGGCAAAGATTATTTCAAGGACACTGGAATTTCACCCAGTCACAGAGCCATAGAATCACTGACAAGTTGAGGTGGGAAGGGAGCTTTGGAGATGATCTCAGTCAGGGTCACCTACAGCACATTGTCCAGGATCCTGTTCATACTGTTTCTGAACATCACCAAAAGTTGAGACTCCACAGCCTCTCTGGGTAACGTGCTCCAGTGCTTAGTCACCACCATCACAGTGAAAATACAGCTTTTTGCATCTTTTCCTTATGGCTGTCCCTTCATTTCAGACAACTGCTTATGTATTACATGCTTGTCACTCTGTGTTCAGCATCCAAAGTTCAGTTAAGCTTGACATTTAAGATTGACTTTGTATCCCCAAAAATAGTGGCAAGGATCCATAATTGTTATGTAAATAGTTAACAATATCTCATAAGTTTTCCATAAGTATTGTGGTTCTTGGTCTTAACTGCAGAAATGATTTGCTGATACAGTCTCCTTCTCAAACTTTTCTGGTACATGTGGGAAAATAGCAAAGAGTCAATGAGAAGGCTTGAATTCAATTTTTTTTTTTTAATGAAACACAAAATTCTACATAAGCCTCTTCCCATTTCTTGTATGTCTTGAGAAGTAGAAAATTAAATACCTCTAAGCATTGTTGATACTACAATTCCTCTAAACTTAAAAATAATAAACATTTTGTTAAAGGAATTGGTATAGAGGAGAAATCATTAAAAATAAATACACTGTATTATTAAAAAACCTTCTCATATTTTCACTCTCCTCCTAAGCAGTAACTTTAATTGTTTATGGCATTGTAACCTGATGCATGGTTGTAATATTATTCCTGTCTCCCTTCCTTCTGCCACAGAGGTGCATCCTTACTCTATTGCAACTTGCAAAATCCAAGGAAATTGTCAGATCTTCCTCTAACTTCTAAGAGATTTTCTCTCCCATGTACCTGGGGCATGTTTGAGAGGCTCTTTTTCAATGTCATCTAGCAAGATTTTCATAACTGTTCTCTGTAGCTTTAGGACGTCTAACTCCTTCCTCAAACTGTACAATCAACTGAGTCATCCATGTATTGTTCAGTGCCTCCAGGATATCTATTAAAGACTCCAGAATGATAATACCTTTTAAAAAGCCAATATTTATACAGTCCCAATAGAAATCAATCCTATGTAAGACCGTGAAAAGCAAAAAGATGTTTGTTTGTTTGTTTTTTCCTACTGGAAATGTACTATCCATAAAACAAAACATTCAGCTGATTTTGCTCTAATTTCTCTTTTTTTTCTTTTCACAGGATTCTCCTGGAGACACAAGTCCCCTTTTGCATCACTGATGCCGATCTCCCTTTATTCACAGTAATTGAAAAAAAGTTCAAAATTCTAGTTTAGCTCAGAAGATCAATCTTTTAGTTAAATCTAATAGCTGAAATCCAAAATTGAAGTTAGTCTGACTATTTAGTCTTGTCCTTTACTTTCCGAAAGAAGCCTCAAGAAATCTTCCTTGCTAGTGACACATCTTCCTGCTCACCAAAGAGATAGACAAAACTATTACAGAAGATTTCTCTTTTTATTCATAAAATAAGACCCTTTACAGTTTTGTGCAGACTCTACATATGCAGCTATGCACAGAAGTGTTTAAATTCAAAGGAAGTATGTATATAGTCCTAGAACTTTTCAGGAGCAGGATAATAAACAGAGTTCAGTACCATTTTTTTTAAAAAAAAAGGAAAAAAAAAGATTTTGTTTGTTTCTTTTAGCAGAGTATTAAGAAGTTTATTTTTTACATCATTAGTTGGACTAAACTTGTATATTTTATAATAATTCTTCTTGATTATGTTCATAAAATTCCACACAAACATAGGGGCATACCCCCTCTCCAGAAAAATAAAAACACAGTATCATTTTCTTCTGCTATCTACAGTCAGATACCTCAGCTTCTCTGCATTTTCAGTAATTTGACACTTTGTAAGAATAAAATACTAGAGCTCATATAACAGAAAACAATTTGCTCTGTTCTATTTATACTGTTCAGGTCAGCTGGTATTGTAGTGTTTTTTGCCATAATTCAGCTTTCAGTTATCACATATTCTTTGTAGCTCCAACTGATTTCAAGTTCAAGGGAAAGAGGAGAATGAAAACATGATTTTCAGACATCATCTCATCTAATATTTTTACTTGTCAAGAACCTTACAGACGAAATGCCACATATTTACGTATGCTAGAACAGTTCATTAACTGAAAGCTGAAGAGTGTGATAGTAAATCTGTAATTTTTTTTTGCCTATGAGGGCCATATTCATCCCTCAACATAAAAAGGTGTAATTTAGCGGACACAGCAGGGGTGAATTTGGCCATTAGATTTCATAAAGACTAATCAATAGATATTCTTCTAGAAGCAAGCCATCATGACATAACTGAGTAATCAAATAAATTGTTTCTAAAGAAATTGCTTGGGCTTGTTTTTCTTAGCTTCTCTTTGCACAAGTACTTTTAGTGCGTCAAAGTCTGCCTGCACAGGCATTCGTATTGATCTATATAAAATCTTTCTGCCAATAGCAGGCATAGAAATTACCATGCTTACACATTATTTCTGTTCATAAAAGCTCATGTAAAACATAATGCATAATTATACATTCTCTCTTCCTAGAGGAATGCCTGATTTTTTAAAAATTGCAAAAACTACAAGCATGTATAGATATCAAGACAATTTTAATGGGGAAAAGAAAAGAAACAAGAACTAAGAGACTCTTTTGATTATGGAGCATTAAGATTCCTGGAACTAGATCTGAACTTACCAGATGCGACAACAGAACACAGCAGGATGCAATGCTGTGCATAGTATATTTTAAGACCTTATGTCTTGAAATAGTATTAAATAAAATGTCTTTGCACTCATAATGAATCTCCACCTGTGTTAACTGCCTATGATACTGAAGAGCAGACTATTTTCAGTAATTCCAATTACTGAAAAACAGTCTCATTTGATCAAATATTCTATATAACATATCAGAGATGCATTTATTGCTTCCTAGATCTACCAATAAATATGCATCTGTACAACTCAAGTGATGAGCAATTTCAACATTTTATTTATGTTTGCTTTATATTTGATTTTGTATAATTACTTGTATACTGGACCTCTATTAATTCCCTGGATAGAGATCTTTTGGTTTAGAATAGATCTTTCTTTAGATCTTTTTCTCTATAGAATAGACCTTTCAATTTGATGACATTTTCAGACAAAATTGAATCAAGTCAAAGAAATATAGTGTAAAACTGCAACATGAATGCAAGAACATGTCGTAAGTTAAAAAGAGATCACAGATCTAGCTATTATTTCATTCCCCTTCCTTGGGATATATCTTGTAGTTTGATATAAGGTGAGATTTCTTAAAGAAGGCAAAGCTCCAGAAGAAATCTGTGAATAGACAGAGATCTGATGGAAGCTCTTCTAGTTAAAACCTACTGCAAGAAGGAAAAAAAAAAAGGTCTCTCAAAATGAAAATTGAGATATGAGAAGGGAAGCATAAAGGGAAGCAGTCTTGTTTATAAGAAGAGTATGAAATCTTGGCTTACCTGAAATCAGTGAATCAGAAAATGATTATGGTAATGTTTTCCCAGCAACATAGATATTTTGGAACAAAGAGTAACTTTCTTGACAGACTGTAAGACAAAAACAGAAACAACAACAGCAACAAAAAAAAAGAGACCACAAAATTAGCCTCCTGTTCAAATCATAATCATCTTTGATGTCAGACCAGTTTACTCAGGTCTTATTCAGGTGGGTCTTGAAAACCTCCAAGGGCTTCTGATAACTGCACAAACTGGGCAACCTTGCCCCACTGCCCAACTAGCTCCACTGGAAAAAAAAAATAACAAACAACAATAACAAAAAATCTATATTCTGTCTGATCCTAGCTTGTTTAAACTTATTCTGTTGCCTCTCATCCTCATACTAGAGTCATTCACTTCAGTGACTTTTCTGAATCTTGAAGACCTTTCTCAGGCTGAAGAAGGACCCTCAGGCTCTCCTCACAGGGTAAGTGCTCCACTCCTTTAATTGATTCAGTATAGAAAACACTTCTACAGTTTTTGTTTGTACAGAAAAATGAGCAATATTTATATGTGTAAACATTCATAAATCTCTTTGTCTTAACTAGGATTAAGGTCCCTTGGGTTAATCAAGTTAGCAACTTTCCAGGAAAAAAAAAATCCCTAGTTAATCATTACTGAATCTCAAGTGGTTCTAGGCCATAATAATTTAAAAAATGAATGTATAAGAATAGGAAAGGAAAAACTGACAGCTAAATCATCTCCATACTAAATTAAACTTTGTGCCTGTAAAGAAAATACTTGGTTAGCCTTTTCTAACAACACTAACATCCTTCCTATATGAGAAGCTAAGTAATAAAAATCCTGTCTCATCATATATATCCTTTGATATTTAGTGGAACTGCATATCAGTCTATTTCAGTATCAAGCTCAAACCTATTTGACAGTTTATCTCAAAAGGAACTCTCAACAAAAGTCTTTGAGAGTTTTTCCTTTAGAATGAATTCTGAGTAAGCCCCTTTGTCCATCATCAGTGCATGACATCACACTAGACATTTAATAAGCATTTTTATTGAAAATTCTTTCTTATGTATAGAATATAAATACTCAATAAAGAAGGAAAAGAGGAAAAGGAAGTGTCATTTACTGTACATTCTTTAGCAAGCTAACTTGTAAGTATAATGATAAAATGAAAGCATTAAATAAAAAATAAATCTGTAAAGAAAGAAAGATTATTTTGTTATTATGCAACAAAAAGACATGTTCAAGTGAAAAATACTCTGTCAGTCCTTGAGTGTTTATGTCAGGCAGAGGTACATTGAGAGAAACAATAATTTTGTTCAGCTCTGCACAAATCCACCTTTGTATTTATGCCTTGAAAGGACTAAAGTAAATGTACAAAGTCTGAAAATCTATAAGCTTACACAATACTTTAAAAAAAAAAAAACAGAAAACAAATGAAGGACAGGAAAAAAAAAGAGAGAAAGGAAAAATAGAAATGCAGACAGGAATATATACTGATTGTGAAAATATCTTGATATGAAATTCTAAATAAGAAGAGTATAGGTACCTCTAGGGAACTATAAAGACTGGAAAACCTGTCTATGAGCAGCCAAAAAGAAGGAAAGAGAAAAGAAAAATGATTAAAGACCCAGAGGTCACGGTTGACTGGGTAGACAGTATAAGCAGGATCAATATTTTGAAAAATCCTGAGCACTGAGAAGCTCTTACCAGCTTCAGTGGGAGCTGCTGGGCTTTGAGCACAAGACATATAAGTACCAGAAGTACTACTTCAGGGTCTTCCATATCTGTCAAAGGAGTATCTCTTGCAAAACTTGCTAATAAACACTTCTTGTAACTTCTCAAGCCAGAGATGATGGTTGGGATGGTGAGGGGAATACTAAACAGAAGAGAAACTTCTGGAGGAGAAGCATATAAAAGGATTATCACTCTACCCTCGAAATAACTGCTCTATCTTAGCACCTTGTGAGATAAAATGATGACCATTTCCTTATGACCACTACCTTACAAAGTGTTCTAGCAAATTTAGTTAAGTCAGTCCTCATACAAGAGATGTCCCATTCCTTTAATCATAGTTGCTCTCCACTGGACCCTCTCCACATCCCTCTTGTACTGGGGAGCCTGGAAGTGCACACAGTACTGCAGGTGCAGCCTCACTAGAGCTGAGAAGAGGGGCAGATGTAGATTTAGATGCAATCTATTTAGATTACATCTAAATAGACTTAGCGTAATGTAGAGAAAATAGACTAATAAAAATATATTTGTACTTTTGTATAAAAATACAATTTTTATCATTGTATATATGCATTTTGTATACAAAACACATATGTGTTTGAGAACAAGGAAAGGGATTTCTTTATTTAATAGTGTTAATATTAATATTGGTAATATTTTCATTTTACTCTATAGCTTTCTTTTTGTTGTACAAAAGTGTTGTATAAAGAAAGTAAATTACAACACTGAAAACTTGTACACCATAAGCATAAGTAGGTCAGCAGAGGTAACCAGAGAATTTATTTTCTTATATGTAAAGTGAAAAAAAAAATGAAGGCTTAAAAGACCTATCTAAAGTCTGTTAGTAGAGAATGATTTTCTCTGGATACTCTCTATTTTTTTTATAGTAATAATTCAAAAATCTTCATAAGCAATGCTTAACCATTCAACTATCTTGCAGAGTGATCTTTAATGTCTTTTACTGTTTTTGCAAGCTTACTGCATTGTAATGTCTTTCTAGCATAAACCAATTCCTGACCAGTTAGAGTCAAAGTCTACATTTGCTAAAGAGTCATTAAACTTGTGTAGTATAATACAGAGGATTGAATGAAAGGAAAAACAATGAGTAAGGTAGATAGTAAGGTAGTAAGGTAAGTAAGATAGCAGTTTCCTAGAGTCATGCTACTAATGTGTAGGGCAACTATGCAGCTGAATCCAGGGATATCAACTTGAAATTCCATCAATCTGATAGCTAACCAGAAACCTTACTTTGCCATTAGAAGTTGGTGATTGTTTGAATTTATATGATCTATGTTTTGAAAACTCAGACTTTTACAGAATCACAAAAGGGCCTACATTGGAAGGAAACTCTAGAGATCATTTGGTCTAGACTCCTGCACAAGTAGGGTTTAAAGTACGCTGTACATCATTGGGACCAGGTAGGTTTTGAATCATCTCCAGAGAAGAAGGTCCCACCTCTCTGAACAACCTGTTCCATTCTGCTATCCTCACATTCAAGAAGTGATTCATGCCTTCTTTGCAAAGTTCTAAATTACTGTTACAATCAACTAAAATCAAATCTTATTCAGTGACAGCCATAAAAAAAGTTTTGTGATACTTCTTAAGCATTCAGCCACTCTTAAATATCTTGTAAGAAACATTGAAAGAAAAAAGTATTTAATGTATTTGAACTGTTGTAGTTGAAGAGTGGATATTAATTCTTAACTAACTGCTAAAACAGTCAAAAATATTCTAATAATATTCTCATTAAGATAACATTGCACCATTAATCCAACTTTGTGATAATGAAGCACTAAATTAGAAATAGCTTTCCTCTCCCTTTCAATACCTCTAATGTCTCATTCAGCCTGTCTAATCTAATAGTTTGATTCAAATTGTCTTGAAATACGTCAGGCAGGATGGGACCTCAGGAGATCAGAAAGCAACATCAACGACTAATTCAATTCCAATTGCTCAAAACTCTGTCCTCCAAGGATATAGAGTTACAATGTACCTGCTGCACTGCTCAATGGTTTTTCATTGTAAATACAGTCTTTCCTAATGCTGAGTTAGAATTTCTTTTGTTTTAAGTTACAACCATTATCTTTTCACTCCATGTACTTCCTAAACAGCCTCACTGAAGAAGTTAGGAGTACATAATGGAGAGAAAAGGAAAAGATAACAAAAAACAAACATAACTCAGAAAATTCGGACATAATTCAGATAAATTTATAGTGAAAGAAAATATTTAAAATAAATCTCTACAAGTCTGTCTATTACTACTATGGATCCAAGATCTTATAAATCCATCTTAAGTACAAAAGATCTTAGAAGATGAGAAAGAACTGTGTTACGTCATTTTATGTCATCTTTTCATACATATGAGGCAAGAACAGTATATGTTTGAAGTTTTTTGTTTGTTTTTAATTGAGTGACACTGCAGGATTTAAAAATTATCAAAAATTTGTTTCATCATTTTGCAATGTTAAGATAACTTTGAGGTGAATCTTAAAACTGCAAGCTTAAAAAAAGCTTAAAGCTTTAGCTGCTCTTTTCAAAGCTTGGTATATATTCTGTATATGTGCTTTATAGATTATGAGCTTTGAGGAAAGAAACCTTTCTTTGAGGAAAGAATACTGTACAAAAGTATAGACTAACTTGGATCTGAATAGACTAGGACATAAAGAGTAAACTCTGTGGAGGGTTGAGTTATATATCTCTTCAGTTCTTTATTTCTGCAATACAAGATGCAAAGCCTGAGTTTAAATACAGACTAACTGAGCTATCTTGCTTCTGGATCAACATCTACCTTCTTCATTTATGGCCCCAGTATCCTTCTTCATGACACTACATTGTAATCTATGTTATAATACATTTCAATACTTACTTACACTAAACAGAAAACAATCTTCTGTAAGCTAGCAACTAAAATGTTCAAAATCATTTACCTCTTTGAATATCTATGTCAGCCTTAATTTTCAGCATGATTGAAAGCTGCAAAATATTATTGTATATCCCAAAATATTGAATATCCCAAAAGAGAATGTTGAAAAAGTTTATATTCTACTCTATTATGGTTATGCATAAATTACAGTGACTGAAGATAGGGATTTACAAGTTAACATGGTAACTTAGGGATGCCCTTAATCCTTAAAAATATGGAAATCAATACTGTAGGTGGTCTAATGAACCTAATGATCTAAAGGCAACTATGTTCCCTGGGCTCTTTTTATACCAGAGCTTTGCAAGTAAGTCAGGAAGTACATTAATAGTGTAAGCATAAAAACTTATGACATTCATAGAGGTATTGAGCAGTAGTCATTGTGCATTTAATCTATGGCAGATCACAAACTTTTAGGCAATGGAGTTTATTAAAATGCCAGTAAAGCAAATCATTAAGCTAATGTTAATTAATGATTAAGCAAAAACAATAACCCAGTAGGTGACCTCTTTATTGGCTTGAGTTGGATAGCAGCTTAATTCCTGCCTCCAGTCTCTCTTGCTACTAGTTTTTAAAGATATTTTTACCTAAATATTACAAAATTGTTAAGGTTCATTATTTTGTATTAATGACTATAATCTACATTTGATCTGCATGCAAATAGGTTGAAATTTATGCATGGCATTATAATGACATTGCACAGCTGTAAATTTAATAAAGGATGAGTTGGTATTTCACATTTAGGAGAGAAGAATAAAAAAGAAAAAAAAATGCTTTAGTAGAGCATTGCTTGCTGGAGAATATAAAATAACTAGCAAAGTAATTTAGACATTAATTTAAAAGAATAAAACTAAACAAACAACCCTCCCTAAATTTGTAGTAGAAATCCTTCCCACATCACAAAAAGCATTAAAGAGCTCTGCAACAGAACTAAGAACTGTATGATTAACTCACATGCTTTGTATAAGCATGACTTTTTTTCTCATTACTGCTAAGATTTGAGTTGATCCGAGGACTAAAGGGAGAGAAGCTGTCCTTACAGAAGTTAGGACAGATCTAGTCGTGCTTCATACTGTCACTAGCAGTTGATGCATTTTCTGAATGCATTTAGACACTTACTATGTGTGTGCTTGATTTTCCAGGACTTCTTGAAAGCTTATGCCTCAGTATAGATTACTGAATGTTTATTGACCTGGAGAGAAGGCTAGGTAGAAAGCTGTTGCCTTTTCTAGAATCTGTGTTAACTGAGGTATTCAAAGTAAATTCTTTTTTCAGATTCTTTAAAAAGTGTTAAATACAGTCTCTCAAAGAGACATTTTTTACTTTGAAGTATCCTTAGCTCTGATTTTATAGAAAAGTTATTTACTTAAGGACACCACTGCTGAAATGCACAGAGCAACTGTCTATTTCAGCTTCAGTTCTCAAATAAATTTTAAGCCATGGATCAAAATGCTGCATAGACTTAGAAACTCATACAGCTTAATTTTATAGCTCTGCAGTGTTTAAGAGACGTCTAAACTAAAGTGGCAAGGGTAGCATGTCTGAAGGCATGTGACACATCAAAGAGATTCATGAGTTGTGGGAACTTATCATGCTTTTTAGGGCTTAATAAAGTAGAGAGCTTAGCTTAAGTAGATGATGTAGTATAGCATAGAGCATAGGTCATGGCATTTGGAAGATCTCGTGATTGCACAGGAAGTTAGGGGCATAATTAATTAACTTACTGA
>JAUBOD010001009.1:1460545-1479193 GCA_032353885.1 Nothura maculosa
AGGAAGGAAGGCAGGGAGGAAGGAAGGCAGGGAGGAAGAAAGTGAGGGAGGGAGGGAGGAAGAAAGGGAGTGAGAGAGGGAGGGAGGAAGGCAGGGAGGGAGGGAGGGAGGGAGGAAGGCAGGGAGGGAGGGAGGGAGGAAGGAAGGAAGGAAGGAAGGGAGGAAGGGAGGGAGGGAGGAAGGGAGGGAGGGAGGAAGGAAGGAAGGAAGGAAGGAAGGAAGGAACAGAGGGAGGGAGGGAGGGAGGGAGGAAGGAGCTTTAAGCAGATTAAGAACAACAGCCATCAGTTAAGACATTAAAGAGGACGAAAGGAACTACAGCCCAATCAACTTCACCTCCACGTCTGGGAGGGTCATTGAGCCGCTCATCCTGGATGCCGTTTCACATACATGAAGGATAAGGTTGTGATCAGAGATTAATCAGATAAGAAGGATATCAGCTTTGCTCACAGGAATAACTAATTTTTCTTTCTAAAAATCTATTATACTGAGAAATGTTTTCACCAGCAAGCTACCACCTACATTTAAGAGACTGGATGAAAGATACATCTACATTTATAGATTCTTAAGAAGCCATGAACTTAGGAGTTGAACTTCCTCTTCCTCATCCTTGTTCCCTCTCTCTCTCTTTCCATCTCCCTAGTATGGACAAAGATCTAAAATATAGATGTATAAAATTGAAGACCTAAATTGAATAAAGATCCTCATTGTGTTTTTCCTCTGCTTTCTATTGAATCACACAACTGAAATTAATTCAGTATACAAGGTTTGGAATGGATAAGTATTTCAAGGAATTTTCATGCCTTCTCTCCCCTCCACTCCCCCCAGCAAATATCTAAATCTAATGTTTTATTTTCTCAGGAGATGATAGCTACTTCTTACAGAATGGGATTTTGAGCATTCTAGGAAATCCTGAAACATACTGCAACGAGAGAAGATATACCCTTAAATCTACAATTCACTTAAATCATTACTTAGCTAACAAGTCTACCACTCCTAATTCAGTGTTGCTTAGTGAAGTTCCACTACCACTTACTGACATATCTTCAGAGAATTAAAAAGATGTTTAAAAATAAGGACAAAGGATGAGTGAAAGGCAAAAAAGCAAAAGGCCTGCTTGCTACAGTTGGAAGAAGAGAGGTGCAGAAGTTTGAAAAATGATCAAATGCATAGAACTAAAATACTATGGTTTTAGAATATAATAATATATATTTAAATGTTTCAGTATTTAAAATATTTTCAACATTGTTTGAAAAGTTTCAATAATTTCAAAGATTTTTAAAAGAATTTAAGAATAGTATTTAGTATTTTAAGAGAGAGATGAAATATGAATAACTTTGAATGACATGTTTATCATGAGGCAGCAGTGTGCTCTGGTGGCCAAGAAAGCCAATAGGATTCCTGGAGTGCATTAAGAAGAGCGTCTCCAGCAGGTCAAGAGAAGTGATCGTCCCGCTCTACTCAGCCCTGGTGAGGCCACATCTGGAGTACTGTGTCCAGTTCTGGGCTCCCCAGTACAAGAGGGATGTGGAGCTGCTGGAGGGAGTACAGCACAGGCCTATGAGGATGATCAAGGGTCTAGAACATCTGCCCTATGAAAGGCAGATGTCCTAGAACCCTAGGAAAGGCTGAGAGAGCTGGGCCTGTTCAGTCTGAAGAAGAGAAGGCTGGGAGGGGAATTTATAATTGTATGTAGATACCTTAAGGTATTTATAGGAAAGAGTGATGAGGATGCGACCAGCCTCTTTTCAGTGGTGGCCACTGATAGGACTAGAGGAAATGGCCACAAATCAAAGCACTAAAAGTTCCACAGAAACTTAGGGAAAAAAATTCTTAACAGTGAGGGTGGCAGAGCACTGGAACAGGCTGTCCAGAGAGGTTATGGAAACTCCTTCTCTGGAGATCTTCCACACTTGCAGACACAGCCCTGTGCCACATGCTCTAGATGACCCTGCGTTTGTAGCAGGATTGGACTAGATGACCTTCAAAGGTCCCTTCCAGCCTTAAGAATTCTATAATTCTACAATTCTATGGTACCTGGTAGATGTATCTGAACTGATCAGTAGATGAACCAAGATCAGGATGAGGGTGTTAATGAGATTTTCTGCAGACAGCTAGAAGTAGCCTCATGGTCACAAGTCATAACATGTCACTGTTTTTTTTTTTATTTTTTAAAGTTAGATTATATTGCTTTTCCAATATTAAAAATGAAAAGTATTTCTTGTGTTGTCTTTCAAGTATAAAAAGACTGGTTCTGTTAAAATCTAGCTATCTTGTTATACATTATCTAAAAACTATCTCTCAGATATTTTAAAGTTATTTCTTGTAATTCGTCATCACTATCTTCTTGCCTATCATATCAGACTTCCAAGGAAAGCTAAAGTTCAAATCTGATTTGAAACTCATTTTCCTTTAACACTAGGGAATCAATAGGCACTATTCCACAAAAAAAAAGAAAGCTCTTCCAAGAGTTGACCCATTTTTCAGTCACCAAATTTGAAAAATTTACTGTTATTAAGGACCTCATTATAGGATGCGCTGCACAATTCTGTTAATTTGTGATTACAATGTGCAATGGGTAACATAATGCATAAAACACTCTCAGAATAATTTCTAAAAAGAAGAACTCTTAACTCTCTGCTAATTCAAATATAGTACAGCAATGAAGATTTCACAATTAATGCATCAGGCTTTTGCCTTGAATCACATTGAGCCTTTAATGGTAATCAGTAAATTCTGTCAGAGCATTCCTGAGACCTACCATTAATTGAATAATATATAGTGGTAGCAGAAGACTGAGAAAAGAAACCCTCTGTAAGACATTCCTGAATCATTTTTTGAGTGCAAAATCAGCACAGCTGTGAAAATACCAGATGTTCAGAGAAGGAATTGCATTTTGTAACAGTAATGTTGACACAGATAGTCTTTGTAAATCCAAAAAAGAATAAATTCCCATGAAAATGTCTGTTAGGCATCTAATTGAAGGTTTATCATTAAAATAACATCCACTGCGAACTGCTAATTAAAGTGAATGATCAGGTAATATAAAGAAATGCTTTAATATGAATTACAAGAACTTTTATAAAATGTGTAGAAACAATATTGTTCTGTACCTTTAGACCCTAAAAAAACATTTCTTAGGTACTTAATGCTATTTCTGCCTCTGATGTAGTAAGTTTGTAACACCTTGACATATGGAATAGATATATTTTCTTCTGTAATAGAAGGTCACATTAAAAGACAATTTGAAAGAAGAAAAAAGATTCTTTTTTTCTGATAACCTCTGAAGATATGAAAGGAACATGAGTTCAAAGCACATAATCACTCAGTTCAAGCATTTCCTCTGTAAACAGACGTACAGTTTCCCCGAAGATAATTTACAGGATGTATTTTAGAAAGATATAAGGATTTATTTTAGTCTTCAGGTCATGATGATCCCATAATCTCAGCTGGAAAGCACTTCAGTGTTTAATTCCCTCACAGTTACAGCTAGGAAATTGCATCTTATTTCTAATTTGAATTTCAGTGTTCTTACTACAACTATTGGAACTTATTATGACATTGTCAGAAACCCATACAAATTTTTCCAGAGAAGGTTTACTGTATTTCACTTAAGACAATGAAGTCAACATGACTTCATACTGGAAAGTTTTCATGCCATACAGTAACTTAATTATATGACTCTTGTTTGATTTTTCTGTGGCATTTCTAATTCCTCTCTGAAGTGTGAAAAGTATCATTATGTACTATAATTTCAATCTTCAATAAAAATTTCTGGATCACTGGATTAAGAACTGAGAAGATGATTCCAGTGAATATAAGGAATACCTATTCCTTATGTCTCTGTGTTAACTAATATAATTTGAGAATTGTTCGAATATTCTTTGCTTTTAAGACTATGAGAAGAAACTACATTGAATGCTCTGGAGAAATGCAGAGAATATCAGCGATTTTTTTTTTAAGTTTGCCTTACTTGCAATAAAGTAAACAAGAATTGTTTTGTTAGATTTACTTTCTCTGAAACAACGTTTATCTGGAAGTTCATAAATCTTTCTAAACCTCTGTGCTTTTTTCAAGATTTTTTTTAAAACTAACATTAATGACATAAAAAATTCCTGACACTAGGTCTGTTAGTGTCTTTGACTATTTAAACTCACTGATTTAAAGATCTTTAACTATATTTATACATCTGCCTGAAGATAATAAATTCCTTACAAAGATGCACAGTATCACATGATAACATTTTGCCTTTACTCTTAGACAACAAAGAATAAATCCTAGCTTTAAAGCTGATCTTAAGATCTTATTCTGCTGACATATTGATCAATGAGGTAAGATGCTGGTCTTTCTCTAGGACAATATTTATCCCAAGTTTGTTGTTAAATTGCTAGAGTAGTAGCTAAGAACTGTCAATTTATTTCTATTGTAAAATAGAGTAAAATTCAAAATATGGCTTATGAGCTTTTATCTGATTTATATACACTGTCTCTAGGTAAATCTCTTCACAGTTTCTGTTTTTTGAGAGTGCAGTTATTTCTGTGATAGCTGAAATCATGAACCCTTTCCAGATGTTTCTCTAGTTACTTTATGAAATTGCTGCTTTTAAAATAATGATACAAATTACATTCCATCATTCTACAATTTTGACATCACGGTGACAAGTACTAGGAAGCAAAACTCCTTTCCCTACCCATTCCAAATTCAAAAAGAAAACCATACAAAATTTGTGTTCTTTCTAAAAGACAAAGATATAGAGCAATATATTTTAAATTCCATGTTTTATTCTCTAAAAATAATTGAATTGTTGATTTTTAGGTAATAAATAACCAGAATAAGTTGGAGTCAGATCTAACATACAAAGCATGCTTAGTTTATGTTTTCATCTGGGACTTCATAATTTTCTATTAATAAAAAGTAGAACTTTCAGACAAGTATATGACAAGTATAAAATATAGTTGTTTCACTTCCATGTTTCATTGTCCCTGTGAATTTCAATCTTACAGGAAAATGTGTAGGCTATGACAACGGTCTACGAATAAACTAGCAGAGAAAATAAAATATTCTTCATACTCCTGGGACAACACAAATCCTTATTTCTCATACTCATTTTACTACTTCCATTTACATTCTTTTTTACTCACATTTTCTCATTTTGCTTATATTCTGAGTTTACCATTTTTTGTGGACTCAAAAGGACTGCTCACCAGCTCATGCTGCCTCTCAGCAGATATTTTGCCACAGTTCTGCCAACTATTTTCTGATAACTTTCTAATAACTGTTTTTCCATTTGTATCTATAAGCACCTATAGAACCATTTTCACAGACTGTAGCAACATGTGAAATCTCTTATCAGTAGTGAAGATATGATTAAGAAAATTATCTTTGGGTTTTTGGTCATGTTTTGTTTACGTCATGTCCCCATTTACCCTGTAGAGTCCACAGGGTCATCATCCACAATACACTGAAATAATCTGACTTCTGTAACACATCACTGAAGTAACAGTGAATAAAAAGGACAGTGACTAAAAATAGAGTCATGGTGGTTTTACATCTAGAGCAGCATGATCATGTAGAGCATGTACTGCGTCAAAAGCAGCAGGCTTGCTGTGATGGTACTTCACTCTAACTTGATAAACTCCCAAGTGGTGTTTAGAATTATTTCTCAGGATGATATTCAGTGTACTATAGGGACTCTCAAACATTTCTATAGTGATGATTCTGCATTTAAAAAATTATTTTTTGTGACGATCTTCCAGGATTTCCAAAATCCAGTTAGGACTAGGTGGGTCACTTTACCTTCCACTTGAATGCTGGAGGGATCATTTACTTCTGCTAATGAGTTTGTAAACCTGCTTTGAGTGTAGCATCTTAGTAATGAATATATTGAGTGCACAAGTAGACAAAAAAAAGATGAAAATCTTAATCTCTGCCAAATCTGCACCAGACAGACTTGGTTAATATAATGCTCAATAAATACTATAAATACATGAAATATATAATGAAGAAATGTATTATATAGTTTCAAAAGTGGAACTAAGAGTACGCATACATTGATTTTTCATATATCTCCTATATTGCACAACTACCCTTATTTTTTACACATAGTACCAGAAATACTTTGAAAATTTATTCTGCTTTTATGACAAAGGATTTTGGGTTGCTGTTTACAAGAAAGGCTCTATATAAATTATTTTTAGGATATATACTATTAGTCTATGTGTTCTTCAGTGAGGAGGACTGTATGGGAAATAGTAACACAGAAATTCTGTATGCTGTAAAACTTTATATTATTGTTTAGCTATAAAAGCAAAAAATCACAAGTATTAGGTGACACAGAGTGCAATGATATTACTGTATTCAAGATTGACTTTTCTTCTAAATAAATTCATTTACCTTCAATCCTCAGTATTATTTATCTTCAAAATATAAAACTTACTTAATTCAGCACTGAGCAGTACTGTAGAAATATTGATCTTCAGTCAACTGCTGACACAGTTATTTTTGCTTAAGCTGTGTATTTACTGAACTGCAAACACAGCATTATTAAAGGCATATATAAGAATGGTTTCTACTACAAACACAAAAATCATTGAAAGCAGTTCATCTAAATGGCTTCCCCTATGTTTTATTCTAACTGATTTTCCGTCTAAGTCAGCTATGGGGTAGATTCTCTCTCTCTCTCTCTCTTTATTTTTCTTTGTTCCTTTTTTCTCTTAATCATTTTTTTCTTTTTTAGAGAGAAAAAAGAAAACGTTCTTTCTTCCAATAAAGTAATTTTACTGAATTTAATTAGAATAAGCTGTCTAATCAAACTGAGATTTCACTGAACATTAGTCCATTTGTCTAGGAGAGATGCTTGACAGACAAACATTTTTTGTTGAAGATTCCCAATTTGTGGAGCCTTGAATCTAGGTGGTTTTTTTTTTTTTTTTTTTTTTTTTTTTTAAATCATACAATAACAGAGATTTGGAGGACCAGACAAACCCATTGTAATCTGAAAGGTCTGTTCCATCTATTTGACATATTGCATTATTAAAAACACCATTTAGATCCTATCTTTAATAGGCACAGCTCCAGTTACATCATAGTTAGTAAAAGCTGTTTATTCTAGAGCTGACTTAAATTTGTTCATAACAGTTCTACGGAATTCATAGGTGATGATTGAAAACAGTATCATGTCACAGAAGTGGTGCTGAAATTTACATTCTTTACAGAAAATACATATATATATATGTGTGTAAGAAATTCCTTCTAAGGGAGTAGGGAAATATTTAGTATCAGTAATACTGTCAAATGCATCTGAAAATTTTTGTCATCAAAACAGACAGCCCTGAGAAGAACTTACAATGAATAGCCAAAGATGCAGTAAGAAGACTGAATTTAAAAAAAAAAAAAAAAATGCACACCTTATCCCCCAAAGTTATTTTGTAAATGATTTATTATTGTTTCTATCAGGGATCTGTGCACAAAGAGAGATTTTTTTGATTGCTTCTACAAACACAGATCATCTGAAATTGTTGTCTACATACAAAGCTTCCTTGAGACGCAATCATTTTTTTCCTAATCTGAGTCTATATGTAACGTCTCTCTCTGTTTTCATTCTGTAAATTCATTCTATGAATTACACACATTTTACTCAAGTTCTTTAGTTAAGAAAGCAAAAATCTTATGTGAAGGCAAATAGCTTATTGTTAAAAAGGCACTAGTAAAATCCCACATGCAGAGTCCCTTGAGTTCTGACAATTCTCTAATATTTCCCTGTAATGCCTTTGGCACAGTTCACTGAAGTATTCAGAGCCCAGCGATGAGCCCCTTGAGTTATGTTGTTCTAGTGTTGTACATAAACACAACATTTCAGTACACAAGAAAAGAGCATGTCATACACAATACACAGTGCACAAATGACAATATTTGATGATTAGGCTTAATCAAGAGGACATTACTAGAGTCAGTATTGTAGAGATGCAGAGGGGAAGAACCACAATGCTGTTGTTCCATGCACTTTCCTGGGATGATACCTATGAGGGAAGGTGCTATACTCCTTGCAGAGGTGCATCCAGCAGCCTGCATTGCTGTCAAGCCAGAGACCTCACATTCTGCTTCCCAAGGGCTGTGAACCCCTCTGTCTCTACCACCATGTATTAAAAGATACGTATTAAAAATATAGTTAAATTCATAGTGATTTCCGTGTCACGGATAACAGTGGATCTGTGAGGTCCCTGGTTCCTTTAGTGGAGACCTTGAAGACTTTAGACTACCAGTGAGAAAGAGATGTTACCTAAATAGCAGAAAACTGTAAAAAGTCTAATGAAGTTTCACCTACACAGCAGGTGAGGAAACTTGCAAAACTGACCAAGTTGAAGGTCATCCAATCACAACCTTGTTATTGTATTTCTTTGACTGTTGCAGTGAATAAATTAAAGACATGATATTACATAAAATATATAAAAAAACACAGGGAATAATAAAGCTCTCTCTCTTCTTCTTTCTGTAATTATTTTGACCAGGTGTGATTATTAGTCTGGCACAACAATGACACTTCTGACTGAAAAAAATTATTTTAATTATGTATTTTCTCTTTCTTATGGGTTAAAGATCATAATAAGGGTACCTGGTAACATTTGAAATATGCAGGATGGCTGCACAGGTAAGGCAAGCACAGCACAGCTTTTACAATAATTTTTGTGACACTGGATGAAAGCCAAGCCAGATATCCTAGGCATAAAGATGCAAGAAGCCTATGCCTGAGCAAATTATTTAGCTTCCACTTGCTAGGAAGAACATTCACTCTGCAATTAAGTCACTTGTAATGTGAGCCAAATGCTGAACATAGACATAGGAGTGCAACTGGGAGAGTATTTCTGTTGTAAAATGTCACCAAGGGATTGATTAGATTCCCAGTACAATATCTAATGTTATTTAACAAAACTTTAAGTGTCCTTGATGTTGGTTATCCAGAAAGGCACAGGTCTGATAATGTCCTGCATTATTTTGGCAATCCCCCTATAAATGTTTCAGTGTCTGCTATATCTATAGCAACCTCAGATTTATCTATCTGTGGGAAACTGAGACATTCCTGTACATATTTTTGTGCCATGCACAAAAACCTTGCAATATAATTTAACTTATCTATACCTTGTCTGCTTCATTACTTTCTTTATAACCTTAGGAACTGAAAGTTTCAGGTAATGCAACTAGAAAGCACTGCAGGCTGTAGGGAAGCAAACTAAATGAATAAAAATTACATTTACATGGGAAGGGTTTAAGGTGTGTGTGTGTGTGTATGTGTGTGTGTGTGTGTGTGTGTGTGTGTGTGCGTGCGTGTGTTGTGTTGGCAATGCACACTTGGTAAAGAAGTGCCAAATATAATGTATGAAGCTGACTTTAAAATAATGAATAATGAAATATTTTATTATCAAATATTTATTCTTACTCTCTAGAGAATTATTAAAAATTGAACATCGTAAATATCATCAGTTTACAAATCACCACTAAATTTCTAGTAATGCTAATGAACTTATTTAGTTATACTACGATTCATATATTTCCAATAGTCAACACTACTATCTATTAATATTACTACTAGTATTAACAGATGAAAATATGGACATTATATTGACAATTAAACAAAAAAGTAACTTCACATTTCCCGAAATTAAGGGATCTTAGTTATTTTTATATTAATATATATATATGTTGCCGGGTAACATATATATATATATATGTTGCTGGGTAAAAATATATATACGTTGCTGGATAACAAAACACTTTTTGTTATCATTGAATCATGAATCTTATGTCCCCAAAAGATTTTCATATCAAGGAGGAGGAATAAGCTGATGATTCTCCGAATTAGTGGCCAAAATAAAAACTACAACAACAACACAACTAAAAAAATGCCTTAATGAATGAAGTGCAACTTAATCAAAACTGAAATAACTACACCCAAGATTGTGATTGAAGGAAATGGCTACTTAATAGTTTAGGTGACCATGAATGCATAGATAATTTTATTAAACTTCATAGTCTAGATTTTGCAGTTGTTAGGATCAGTAATATCACAAAAGTTGACAGACCTGAGCTTTATAGCCTTGTCACAAACCTCAGTCTGTTTAGGCTTTCACAAATTAGACATACAGTGCCCCAACAGGCCCAAACTGCTCTGATTATTCTGAAAACATCTAATACACATATACTTCATGCATATCGGCAAAACGTGGCTACCACAGCTGCTTTCATGCATAACAAAAGCCAGAGATAGAGGTGGTTCACATCGAATAAGAGCCTCATGACTAAAGTGGAATGAAGACTATGGATCAAAACTCACCTTAGTCAGAAACATTCAAATCTCCCATCTTTTGACACAAGATTCTCTCCCACAAGGTGTTAAGTATAAGCAGGAATGTAAACATTACAGAGCCAAGGAGGAAGCATGAAAACAAGGGGGGGGGGGGCATTACTACGGAAACTCTCAAAGCTTTAAACCTATACCAGTCATTGGGACATTGGGATTCTCTTTACAAAGTACTTAGTTATCACTTTTTCTGTGAATGTGTGTGGTTTGTTTGTTTGTTTGTTTGAATTATGATAACTAGCTAAGGGTGGTACATTCCTGTATAGGACAACCAAAATTGAATCTTTACTCTAATTAGTAACTTATTTTCTATAGAGAATGGCCCAGCGTCAGTAGGACTGATTCCATCTTGGAGGGAAGTGGAGATGACTTAAACCAGAGAAATTAGTAGATCACTCAGTTCTGAGATACAGGAGATTTGTATTCAGCTTCAGGAGAATATGAGCTCAGATGATCTGCATCTTAGAGGAATACTCTGGAGTCATATCACTGAATATGGGGAATATGGAGAAGTGCACTTTCAACTTGTAATTTGCTGAGAGCGTAGCAAAATAACAGATTTTTTTACTCAAAACTGCAAGGTGAACCATTACTTTAGATATCATGGAAACATCTTGCTACTGAGGAAACCACTCACCAAACTTGAGTAAAATGTGCATAATTCATAGAATGAATTCATAAAATGAAAACATAGAGAGACTATACATCTTTATATAGACAAAGCCTTGAAATATTCTGTTTTCATGGAACTACCCTTCATGCACATGTATTTGTTGTTTAAAAAACAAACAAGCAAAGAAACAAAATGGCCATCTTAGGCATAAGGCTGCTGTGATTAATCAGTCAGTAGGATTTATAAAGCTGTTGGTGTTCTTGCTTGTGCCCCAGGAAGAGAAGATAAAGATACTTGTTCTGCAAATAAAATGTACTGCATTTTCAGTATTAGGACCAGAGAAGTATAAAAGTGAACAGAGGATATTTCAAATTTCTTAAGTCAGCTAATTTCCTTTATATTAAACTCTTGCATTTTAAACATAATGTCAATTAAATTAAAAATAGCAAATCTCAAGACGGTGTATGGCAGTTCTGATAAGCATCAAATTTCATCGTAGCACATTTGCACTATCATTATGCAAAATGCAACTGCAAAAAAATATGCACCAGATAAAATGGAACAAAGGAATATCCACCTAAATAAATAAAAATGAGTTGTTCCATCAATATATTTTAGATAAAAATAGTCTTCATTCCTCTTAAAAATGAATCATCATAACAACTGACATGCTTACTCATGAACATTACTAATGTCCATATTTCTATTCATATTTAAGATGACAAACATGTTCTCTGCACTTCATTGTGTATTATATTATTCTAGATTTATAACTGGCATTGTATCTATAGGACATGACTTTTTTTTCTTAAAAAAAGAAAAAAAAAAAAGGTGAGTAATGAATTCTTACTATACATCCAAACTAACTTTAAAAATGTCCATGTAACCACATATTGATAATCCAAAGACTGCTTATCCCAAAGGCTCTAGCATTCTTGCAAAAATTAAGTGATAACATCCCATCCAATATTGTCATTTTGGACATCCATAATATTGTGAATTTGCATAATGTTTTAAGTTCCAAGCTAGAGATATCTGCTTTGCAGTGAGATATCTGCAAAGGATGCTGAGGATATTCCTCTCTTGAAAATTATTAATAAGAAAGTAAATAAAATCATATCTAAGAAATTTAATGAAAGTTGCTTATAGAATTCACAAGAGTTTAGGATTCACTTTAAAATTATGTAAATTATTTTCCTGAGATATGCTATATGCTGAAAGTCTTACTGCAAAGTGTCAAAACTAGAGGTCATATGGAAAGCCATGATACCTGCAGGAATCGCCATGCTATCTGCCATAGTGACATGAGATCTTCCATGCAACTCATTTAAGTCTCCTAGAATTACTTTACTGGACATTGAATTTCCTTTTTCATTTGAGAAGCTGTAAGATGTTTGAGTGGTGAAGTAAACAAACTAAGACTATCCTCACCTCTATTTACAGCATAAAATGGCTAATGTAGAAGAAAGCTTTCTGTCAGTTCACCCCATGACTAGATGTTTGAAACAGATGGACTAATTTTGAGATTTAATGAGCAAATACAAAGACATCTCACAGTGATTTGTAGTTCAGTGCTTTGAAAACATAAGGAAAATGTATCAGATGTCCTGTTCAATCTTGCAACTTGCATTTCCTTCTAGCCAGTGATGTGGACCACTGAATGATTTTTGCCATTTTTAATAAAAGGCAACAGACTTTGTATGAACTCAGCACAGGATGTCTGCGCTTGCTTCAGTCTGAGCTGGTTTTGGATTGTTTTGGATGTAATTGGTGGTACTCAGATGACTTCTGCCTCTTTGTTTTAGCTTAGTTTTAGTGCATATTTATCAGAAGTGGTTATTCTGCATAGGTGGAACTGCCTCTAGTATAACATGTGGTGTGGCAAGGTGGTATGTCTTTAAACAGCAATTACAGTGGCCAGTCAAGGTTCACTACAGGAATGTAAACTTGTGAATCAAGTAGACAGATTTAGAGATAAAACAAACAAACAAACAATCAAAACTCAGAAAACTGGAAAGAAAAAGAATATATGTACACATATATAACACATATTTATAAGTACATTATGCTTTAAGCATTTATATAAGCAGACTGTCATAGAAAACATACAAAAATGACTTTCAGTATATCTGAAGACTGAGCAGGAAGAAGAGACCCACATCATGGGCATGGAACTGCACCAAATAAAGGTGCCAGGATGCCAACAACTCGTAAAAATCCTTTGGAGCTGCACAATTCTCCCCTGCTAATTAAAAAAGACTGAAAACATTGACTTTAGGACAAAGAAGAACACTGGAAGAGTAAGTATTACTCCAGTTTAAAAGGAGTAGATATTAATAGAGGTTTTGTTTTGTTTTGGAATGTGTACAACAAATTAAATCATTTGAGTCTGCAGTATTGTAGATTGTGAATCTTAATATTGTAACTAGGATCACAATAAATAATGAATTTTGATTAGATTGTTAAGATTTAAATAAAATAACAGTAAATCCTTAACTCTGTGTGTACATATTATATGTGTGTGTCTGTATATAATATATATAGTTTTGGTATTATTAAGTTAAGATTTTGAGTGTAACAATTTTTCTAAGGAACATAGACATGAAGAAATCACAAAACAAGACTCCTGGTTCTTTAATTTCTAAAGACTCACTCAAGAGCTCACCAAAAGGCATACCATGGAAGGAATATTCTGTTTTATCCTTTGTAAAACATGTAATCATATTGTATGGTCAAGTGATACTATTTTCAAACATTGTCTGAAATTTAAATTGGCATTTTAAACAGTAAATTAAAAAATTACTTAAACAGCAAATTTAAACTGAAAAAATATTAAATTTTGACACCAAATGATTAAAAATGATCTATCAAAATCATATACAGGTTATTGAAATAACTGGATCTATTTAAAATAAAATAGACATTGTGCATTAAAAAAAAAAAAAAAACAACAGTAGGCATGTTCAGATTGTTCAAATGAGGACATGTGAGCTGAAGTCAAAACTCTCAGTAAATCTAGTTATAGTCTCCAAAAGATATTTCCTCTAACAATAACAAATTTCTTTAGGGTATTTGTTTGCTTGTTTATATTTGTGATTTGGAGGACAATAATGTTTACCTTAAAAAGGAAAAATAATGTATATATGCTTTCTGAACCTCTTCATAGAGATGCAGTTCTACTTATTTAGACAGAGACAGAGACTAGAAAAGGCTAGCCTTTTAGCCTTTTCTTTTGTTTAAAACATTCATACATATCCAATTAGGAATAAAAACAATACTTTGTGCTTTATGTCACTACAGCTAATTAATGCAACTCAGAAGTCACATATCAAAAAATGCCTGCTTGCATTTACCTTTTTTGTGCTTTGTAATGATTAATCAGAAAATAATATCAAAATATGTTTGAGTATTAAAATTGCACTTAATGATCTATAGCCTTCCCATGTCCTTCTAATCCTGATCTAGCAAAACATTTCTGTGTTTTACATTCTACAATGGTGAATAAAACTATCAGGGATGATGTACATGAATTTAGCTTCGGCTTAAGCAATTCATTATACAATATATTATGTTATCACCAAAGCAGACATAGTGCATTAAATACATTATATGTTCAGAATTACTAGCTCAATTTTCACTTACTACATTTAAAAGACTAACCTATCCCAGGCATTAATCATAATCTCTTCTTCTTAGTGTATCTAATCTTTTATCACTCATGGTGTGGTGATACGTTGCCAACAAAACAATCAGCCCAAGCTAGAAATATTTTCCCTCTAGCTATCGTTAGTCTGTCAATATTGCCACATATATTCTATACGGTAGCATTCTTACTTTATAATATCTTCAGAATTTCAAGCATACCTAAGAGGTCATGATCCTTTCAGGATTATGAATGAAAATAACAGTAGAATTAGCAAACAGTATTCTTCAGATTTATACTGATATGTTAATCTTAGTGAAGGCTGATTTTCTTATTTTCTGTTTCTGCTTTTCATTTCTGCAAAATAATTTATTTTTACTTATTCAAGTTTTCTATGTAAAATGGTGGCATCTGAGTTAATTATATTCACAGCTTGTGAAAGATACTTTCTCAATAAACTTGCTTCATCTCAAGCTCCAAGGTCAAGTCAAGAAATAATAAAGACAGAAATATGATTAGGTAGATTTGATATGCAAATTTTAAATAGACTGAAAGTTCAGGTTTGTGTAATAAGAAATGTGCTGTATAGTCAGAGATAAATAAACTTTGCAGCTGGAATGGTTGAAAATTATGAAGCTTCTTCCAGATAAAATAGTGCTAAGACCTAAGATGCTGAAAGGAAGGAAAAATGATCATTAAAAATGAAAACAGTTTTGCACGGCTGGGAAAAAAATCAATTATATGAACAACAACATAAAAAGTAAGAAGCATAAATAGCAGAAAAGCCAAATTAAACCTGAAACATCAAATTACTTCAATTAGGAGCAGAGAATGGCAGTAAAGTTAAATGCACTTAGTGAAATAATGAGATGACAAACAATATACACAGACTTCAAGTGAGCACTGTTATCTAGATGAAAAGTATTATTACCCAGATAAGAAGATATTGCAAAATAATCAGAATGCTGTCAAATTTAGACAGGGTAATGACTTTATCTTATAAGCTACTTGCAACAACTTGAGACCTATTCCATTCTACTGTGTTCTAGCTCTCTCTTGAAAATATCTATAACTTAAACATGAGGCTTATCTTTTTTGTTGTTGTTTTGAATAAGAAATTGGAATACATATCTCAGTATCTCATAGTGAGAATATGAGATACTGAGAGAATATGAGAAATTAGAGAAAGCATTTTTTGCTAAGTCCTTCATTAGCATTGTTTTTACAATGGAAGATCTTGATTTTGTTTCATGCTTAAATGTACCAAATGGAATTCCAGTGTCAAATTTCCTTTAGCTCTTTGTATTTTACCATCCTTCTTGTTGCAGTTTGAAGCAGGGATAGAGTAGTGGGGAAGGGGATGGGGAGATAAAGATATCAAATATTGTGGTAGCTCTGGGCCTGACTCCGACAGTATCAGATTCACGAACAATCTGTTTGCTGTAGGTTGGATCACTTTCCAAACAAGTAGTTTCATTCACAAATAGTATGATTTACTCAAATGCAACATTTGCAAAGCAGGTTTTGAATGCCAGTAAAGGAAATTTTCTACTACAGCGTGGGGTTTCTAGCTAGTTCTGATGTACAAATGTGCAATAGTAACTCACCCCAGAAGATTATAGAATCCTTAAGGTTGGAAGGAACCTCTACAGGTCATCTAGTCCAACTCCCCTTGCATACGCAGGTTCACCTAGAGCATTTGGCAGAGGGTTACATTCAAGTGAGTTTTGAAGATCTCCAGAAAAGAAGACTCCACAACCTCTCTTGGCAGCCTGTTCCAGTGCTCTGTCACTCTCACTGTTAAGAAATTTTTCCTTAAGTTCCTGTGGAACTTTTGATGCTTCAGTTTGTGGCCGTTTCCTCTAGTTCTATCCATTGCCACCACTGAAAAGAGTCCAAATCTCACAAAAAGGTGGGAGATGTCTCTCGGTCTTATGGATTCTCCTCAAGCAGCTTCTTAACTCAAGAGGAGAAAGGGGGAATCAATCTGATGACCCATCCCAGATGTTACAATGGAATCTTCACTCCAGTTTGAGTTTCCTCAGCTGATGTCCTGACCCAAGGAGACGGGATGAGGTTCAGCCTGTCACTGATTCAGAAGTTACAATGGAATCTTCCCTCCTTTATTCTCTCTCCACTTCTTGCTTTCATTGAAAAGTATAGCAAATCAAAAATCTGGAGTGTATGCTCAATGAGGAGTGGTCGTACCTTGGAGACAGGTAACTTTTGGGATGGAGGTGTGTTTTGACATTATAATAGGATTATAATGTGTGGGGATCCTTGTGGGATCCTTAGTGAACAAGTGTGTGCAGTAAACTGCTGATGCTGGACAATATGCAGTAAACTGCTGAAGCAGGACAAGTGGATACAACAAACCGCTGATGTAGCCAGACTGAACTAGGTCATGTCGAAGAAACTCAGAAATGGGACTCTGGAGCACAAACGAAACCATGAGCAGAATGATGACTGGATGCCAACTCTGGAGACAAGTGACAAGATAGTGACGAAGGGAGAGTGTGTAAAGTCATGATTGGTCGGGAACACAGATTACTGTATAAAAATGTGCTGGAGGCTGTAATAAACAGGTCAAGATGATAAACTCATATTGAGTGTGATTCTTGTAACCCTGGCCGATTCCCTACAATAATGAGCAAAGTTCAAGCAAAGTTCATGTGAAAGGAGTGATTTGCCACCTTTGCTGGCTCAGCACCGGACATCTCATCATGTATCTCCCTCTGGGCAGCTACTGTGTGGTTTATCATCAGCACAGGAAAGGGAGTACAAGAGTTTGGCTGTGATGTCTTCGCTCCACCCTTGGTTACTCCTTTTGGCAGCTGCAAAGAGGGCAGATTGTGCTACCTAGGGAAACATGGAGGAGCTAAGTGTATGCGTAATAGACCATCCTGGAAGTGGCAACTGTGTATCACCCCAAGTAAGCCTCTGTAATGCCAAAACTTTTGTTAGGCCTTCTTTTTTTTTTTTTTTCTGTTACCCCTTTTCAAGAAATTTTTTCACACTTCTCTATCACAACAGTTGGGTTGTGGAGAAATTATCCATGATGGCTACACATCATCATGCATTCTAGTAACATAAAAGAAAAAGTAGAAGCTAAGAGATCTGGATGTAGAAGACAGAGGATGTATTTTGATTTGGTCTTACATATATTTTTTTTCTACTTGTTTATTTTGTTGCTTTATTTTGAGCTGCAAGTTTGTTGTAATTTTGACACTTTCATGAGTGACACTCTCATACCTTAATTAAAAATATCTGATAAGATTATGACCTCTGAAATATCGGTGGAACAGCTCATTGTCTCATGCTAGCACCTGAACTGTGCGTAAAAATATTTGAGAGGTCTCTTTGACCTAAGTGAAAACTTCATAGGAACCTTGTTAATGGTTTAAAAGTATAAGTATTTGTGTTTGACCACTTTATAAACAAATCTTGGTGCAGTTTACTGTCCTATTCCATGTAAAGGAGCTTCTGGATATGACTACTCTTTTTAGAGGAATGTTAGCTCATAATCTTATGAATAATATGTCTACATAGTGCAAATAAAAACACAGTCAAAAAGAATTTAGGAAAAAAGTTATTTTGTGCAAACATAAATAGAATCACCTATCTGTTTGCCTACCTGCTTTATCTATCTATCTATCTATCTATCTATCTATCTATCTATCTATCTATCTATCTATCTATCTACCTATCTATCCATTCATCCATCCATCCATGCATCCATCCATCTGTATATACCTACACACACATGTACATATGCATCCACTCAGATTAAGAGGCTTCTTTTACTCAATCATCAATCTCTAAAGCTGTCAAAGTTCTCACACAAACCTAGGGCTGTGTAGACAGATTTGTAACTGATTCCAAGTCCTTAAAATTGCCTTTAGAATGGAAGAAATAATTTTGTTTTTTTGACCACAGATGCCAGGATTACAATATTTGTAATCACTGAGCTTCATTCATTCACTTACAGAAGCAGATACTGCTAAATAATGTAAATTATTTTGTAAATATTTTAAAAAG
>JAUBOD010001009.1:1479293-1491925 GCA_032353885.1 Nothura maculosa
CACTGAGCTTCATTCATTCACTTACAGAAGCAGATACTGCTAAATAATGTAAATTATTTTGTAAATATTTTAAAAAGTTGTGGTTTTTTATTTATAAACTTTTTGCTTTCACAGTTCAACTTATTTTATTCAAGATAATTTTCATATGTGCTTTGGAAAGAAAAAGAAAGGAGTCTGAGATACATAAAACTAACATGTCTAAAGAAGAACTGTAATATGTTGAATAATTCTCAAGAAATCATTGGTAACTTTATAGAAATATCTTCGATGCAAAGCTTGTTTCTTGTTTTATAAGAAGAAGATGCAAGTTTTAGGTATCGGCTTTTTCTATATTCTTCTCCTCTTCTTCTTTAAAACAAACAAACAAACAAACAAAAAACACTTTTCTAATGTGAAGCCAGAATTATGGTATGGGAGATTATAACGAGGACAGGTGAAAGCAGGTGATGCAGTTTGGGACTGCAACTAAAATCTGGGGAAAGTAGAGGAGATAAGTCAAAGATGAAGGACTGGATTGTCATTTTTCAGTATCTGAAAATGTAATGCTGTCTCTATCATGATTGACCCTATCATAATACATAATACATTGTATTTTTATGTGTAACTGTCTCAAAACAGCAAATCCCTTTTAGGTTGTGGTGTTTTAGAGTGTTATTCAGAACTCTGTATTGATTTTAGGTAGAAAATAACATTAGTTGGCTTAAAATTTACCATATACTCTATTCTTGATCTGCAGAATCTCTTATAGAAACTAATTCACAGTAATAGATAAAAGCAGTTTCAATATAATAAAGCTATCATAGATCATAACAATAGACAGTGGTTTTATTTATTTATACAAATAACATCTTATGACTTATATCTCTAAAATAAAATCCATTAAGTTTATATTTAGTGACCATAAGTCTATGCTAGAAATCTATCACCAGAATTCAGAAAAATGCGACTGCACTATGATGCAGATATATTTTGCACTGCAAAACACAAAAGCTGTTAACCAGCTGTAAAGGCAAAATAAGAGGAATGATAAAACATATTCAGGAAATTAATTATTCTTCTTTTTGGAGGGGTTGGAAATAATGCCTTGGGAATGATCATTCTAAAACTGAATTAATTGTTGAAGCTTAGGGCTGAAATATTTTAAATATATTTGCATTGTATAAACAAATGAGTTAACATATTTTAGCTGTCATATGCCTTTTTTTTTCTTGTTTGTTTCTTTGACTCCAGTTGTAGTGTCATCTATGCCTTTAAAAACAGCTTTTCCATAGAGAATTAGTTCTGTTTTGACTTTGGTACTATGGATGTTAATAATGACTATGTACAATTCTAAAGCGTCTTATACCACAGATGACAGTCATGCAAAAGATTTCTTCATAAGACAAAATTTTTCTTACTTATGTAATGCAAAAGTATATCAAACATTTCAGGACTTAATTGCATGGGCAAATGTGGAAATAAAATTCAGGCCCATCCGTGCCTCCCTCACATTCCCTCCAAATATTTTCCCTGTGTGCAAAGCCATCACATCAGTAGCTAATCACTTAACTATAAAGTAATAGATACAGAAAGATTGAATGAGATTTTTGAATTCATCAAATTTGATCTTCTGCATAACTCAACTTCTCAGAATTAATTCTCATTTTAAATATAACACAGTACTCAATTTGACTAAACTTGTCAAAGATAGGCAGCCCCTTACAAAGTCTTCTAAAGTGTTTCAGTATGTTTTGCTGCCTGACTGAAAATTCTGCATAGTACCTGCTGATGAATGAAACAAACACTTTTTTTTTAAAGCTCATTTTCACACATTTAGCTATCCTACCCATTATTTTACTCTTCAGGAAATTTTCTCACTGTCTGAAACTAAATTATCTCCTACAGCTATTTTCTTTTGATGAAAAAGACTGAACTCCTAAAATCTTTTTTTCACAGTCCTGTAATATTTTTTTGACTTTTGATTGAATCTAGTTTCCATCTTTCTTACACAGTGATACACAGAAATGCACTTACTATTCCAGAGGTCCTTACATGAGGGAAATATAAAGAGCTTAAAGATCTTTGCAATTGATGTCTAATAGATATATATGCTTGTATCTTTGCAATTTTGTCTACTTATGCAAGCCAAAAATCATATTGACACTTTTTCCTCATATAGTTACACTGGTAACTCACACTCAGCTTATGATCTATTGCCATGCCTAAACCAATAAGGTCTCTATTCTGCCATTTTTGATGTATGGCATTATTTTGATGAATTGCTATATATACATACGGAAAAGCTTTGTAAGCTTTAATTACAAATTTGACTACAATGATTAACCCATTCCTGGAGCTCTTGGGAAGTAGCACAGCAGTCTGCCTGCTTTGGTGGTTTGTGTCTGTCTATAAATCATAATTTGTCCTCCCTTAGTTTATGGTGCAAAATTATGATAGAAAATCGGAACTCTAGTCTAGCAGGTTGGCTCTTACTATTCATGTAGCATTTAACAAACTCTTCATTTATTTGCTCCCTAACACATCCATCTATTAAATATGTACAATAATGGCCTACCCTAAGTTAAAATACAGTGAAATGTCTTGGTATTTTGCTACAGTATTTTAGTTACTGAGAATTCGTTTTATTAAAAGACTGAGCAGGAAGCAGCATTCTTTCGAATATTTAAAAGTGTAACAGAGAGTGAAGCTCTTTCTGTGAAGAAAACTTCACCGTTTTTTTTTTTTCCTTTCAATGAAATAAATATACAGAGTGGACTGATTAAAAAGTATATATAGAAAGAAAGAAGTAGATAAATTACCCAAAAAAAAAGAAGTATAAGAGCAAATTTCCTAGACCACAATTTGAAAATATGCAACATCTTAAAGTTTTTACAACTTCTAGGAACATAAGTTAAATAATATCTTGTTTGTTCCATGCAGTTTAAAATGAGTAGTATGGTCAGAGTTCTCTGTATTTTTTCATTTATCACTCATAGATGGAGTCCTTTAAATTCTTTCTGTGCTGTAAAGCATTTCATATACTGCAGGAAGCATTTAAATGAATCAAAATAATATGTCTTAGAAATGTCACTGTTTTCCTCCCCAGTAAGTACAATGTTTGTGAATACTAAATATTTTAAATATTCCTTGTTTCCATAGGTCCAGTGGGCTTTTCCTCTAAGACGCCATTAAGTGTTTCTTTAATCTTCTTTAGCTATAAGCCACTTCAAAATTTTCCTTTTGGAAAATCCTCTCCTGCAAAATAGAATGAATGTTACTTTAGCAGAAAGGATCACTGGGAAATGCTGACTTTGTGTGCTAAACAGTTTTTCAAAAAGAAATAACTTGACAATGCTACAAAATATAGCTATGAAACAGAACATAAAGCTTAGTAATGTCATTTTTTAAAGTGTCTAGATTGTGTTTCTTTTCATTATTAAAGGAGATTTTAAAAAAATAAATTTGCTTTTGAAGGATATTGACTTTAAAAAGACTGTGGAGAGGAGAAGCAACCATTTAGAGAGAATCTAATTCCTTAATCTTCATACTGCACCTTCTATGGAATATATTTTGAGACTCAAGATCAAAAGACTGTAGATAAAACTGAAGTAGTTGATTAGAACCAAAAATTCAATATAATATTTTTTTTTAAAAAAAGCTTGCACATGTCAGCAATCTTTCTAGGCAAGACGGTTTATAATTCTGTTTATTACTATAGAGCAGCTGTGACATGTTCTGTCAGCCTACAGAGGCTTAGTTAAGATCCTAGATCAGTTCCCTTTATGAATTTCATGCCCTGGTTTTGTCAAGAACTAAAGTTAATGCTATAGCAAAAGTTAAAGGCTATCAACCTGAAATAAGTTGAAATTAACACTTAAATTGGATTTTCTTTGAAATGATTGTATTGGTAGACAGTTTCCTTTCCAATGAATTATTTCCATATTTGCAGATTAGATATTGTCCTTTCTTTGATACTAAAGGAGAAATACAATCTTACAGATAGACACGGAGACACACAGACACTCACACTTATGCATATTTTTAAAAATAATTTCAGTTATCTATTATTTGCACAACAATATACATCACACCAATTTGTTGTAAACTGTAGATGATTATCTAGACAACAGCACTATTCTAGACCTCAAGTGAGATTTTCTATAGGCCCCCTGTAATTCTGCTTTTAACTCTGGTTATAGTTTGAAGATATGAAGGCATAACTGTGTGCCATCACTGCAGAGATTCCTTCACACACCCTCAGGATTCTGAATCAAAAGCACCAGAAGACTTACTCCTACTGCTAATGAAAACTAAATTGACTCATATAGGTTTATCTGGGTATAAATATATTTTATCTGGTCAACAGATGAATTACCACGTAATACCTCCAAGAAATGCTTTCATTGCAAGTATTAAAAACAGTCTCACTCATGAATATAAAGAATGAATAATTATTGTGAAGAAATATCGGTGAGCAGGCCCTTATTACTGTGGTCCTGGATCAAATTTTGGTTTAACATTATTAAATAAATCTGTCAGTGATAATGATATGTAGATTCCCTGCTTGACTTTGATACAACAGAAAGATTGGTGAAGTAACAAATAATGCAGAAGACAGCTTAGTGCTAAGGAGTGATTCAAACTGACAGTTAGGAAGTTGCAATTTATAAACTGTATTTTAAAAGGTCTGCTTACAAGACAATGAGAACTATGCTATGCCAAAGAAAGGGTTCTTTAAAACTGGCTTAGAGGCTATATACTTTCTATTTTTTTTTAAAAAGAAATAATATTAATTTGAATCTCTGTTAATTTACTAGATATCTTCAAGTTTTAACCCATTCCAATTTCTGGATGCAAGAATGATATTTTCATTAAAATTTGTTTTAAAATTTGTTTTAAAACTCAAAGATTGATTTGGAAATTACATGCTCAAATTCTCACAATAATAGTTAAATTTGTAATTTCAAGACTATAATGAAATATTCAAGATATCTTTTTATTAAAAAGATATCAAAATGTACTTTATAGGAGTAAATCATCTTGTGATTTATTTTGATAAAATTTTAACTGAGCTTGGTTAACAAAAAAAAATCAGTTGCATTTCTGGCCAAAATAGAAGTCTTTGAAAAATTTCATTGTAACTTAAAATTTTCAAAAACAATAGTGTCTAGCAGCAAATGCAGCTGCTAAATTTGCCAGCCTGAAATTTGCTACAAGAATGTTCTGGTTAGGTAGAAATTAAACTATTGTTCAAAGACAAGGATGAACCAACAGAAATTCTCTCTTCTTACATTCATCATTGGCCTTCGTTAAGAACATCATCAAATGGAGAGCTGCCTTCAGGGTATTCTCTGAACTTGGCTTTTGCTTGATCCTTTGCCGAAGAAATTATTTAACATAGCTGACATTAACAAGGCATATATATCCCTGCAAGTCAGGTCTAATGTTTCCTATGATTTGGATATCCTAAACCTTAAAAATAAATCTGTCTAACTATTCAGGTGCTAGGTCCTAGATCATGTGAAATACCAGATAATTAATTTTGCTAATACCTTTTATACTGAGTTCTTTCTTTTGTTCTTGCCTGTATGAGGCACATCATGGTTCCTATTATCTTTTCCACTGAAATACCTAATTACTTTTTTTTCCCCCACTGAAATACCTAAATAGCTAATTAATTAATCTCCCTGTGTGGGCATCAACCTTATGACTTTTTTGTGAATGTTGATATATAAACAGAGTGCGTATTTACAGTGCTTATCTTTCCTATTGCATTCTGCAGTCTTCCCAGGAAAGGCACCCAGAGAACGCCCCAGTTCAATCTGGAAAGCCAGCACCCTCTTGCCACAGTGTGAAGGGAAGAGAATTAACAGTATCCAAGGATGAACAACAATGAAAAAGGGTCCTTGTTTGGAGTTGCAGGACAACCCTTCCCTTGCCCACCTCACCCCCACCAGTGACCACATTCAACAGGTATGAGGCCGTGGACCTTGGGGAGCAGTCAGATGAAGACATGAACCAAGGCCCATCTAGCGGGCAGTCTGCAGAGAGGCGGTCAGTTCCACACCCTGAGGCTGCTCCTCCTAAGGAAAAAAAGGAGCACCCGGAAGAAGCAGTGGGTGATTGTTATAGGTGACTCCCTGCTGCAGGGCATGGAGGCACTGATCTGCAGACCCGAACCCTTATCCAGGGAGGTCTTCTGCTTGCCAGGTGCTTGAATAAGAGACGTTACAGAGAGGCTCCCATGGATGATTCGAAACACTGGCTATTATCCCTTGCTAATGATGTCATGGGCAAACTGTCCAAATTCAAGCGAGATTACAGAGCCCTAGGGGTGGCTGTAAAAGAGATGGGAGCCCAGGTAGTGTTCTCCTCCATCTTTCCAATGGGCAGAATGGATTAAATTAGGAGAAAATGGATATTTGAAATAAACAACTGGCTGTGCCACTGGTGTTGGCAACAGAGTTTTGGCTTTTACGACCACATGACTTCGATGATCACCAGCTAGTGGAGCACGATGAGAACCACCTCAGCAAGAAGAGCAGGTGTATGTTTGCCGAAAGACTGGCCAATCTCATTAGGACGGTTTAAGTAACAAGGGGAAGGGGAGTGTCACATGGACTGGGCAATCAATCTCACACAACCTAAGTCAATGGGCATCTGACAGGCATATGGTGGTGGGGAACTATAGCTAGGACATGATTATAGAGGGTCCTCTCTCACACCTCCTGGGAAAAGTTCAGGCCCAATTACCTCTTGGAAATGCCTATACACCAATGTGCGAAGCATGAGGAATAAGCAAGAGAAGCTGCAGATCTCTGTGCAGTTCCAGCACCATGATCTCATAGGAACCACAGAAACGTGGTGGGATAGCTCTAACGACTGGGGCGCCGTGATGGAAGGCTATGTGTCTTTAGGAAGGACAGGCTGGGAAGGCGAGGTGGTGGAGTTGCTCTGTATTTGAGAGACCAACTGGAATGCATGGAGCTCAGCCTGTGAGTGCATGATGAGCAAGTGGAGGGTTTGTGGGGAAGAGTTAAAGGGCAGGCCAATGTGGGAGGCACTGTGGTGGGTGTCTGCTACAGGCCACCTGACCAGGAGGAAGAGGTTGACAAGGCCTTCTACAGGCAGCTGGAAGTTGCCTCACGGTCACAGGCCCTGGTTCTCATGGGGGACTTTAACTTCCCCAACATCAGCTGGAAAGACGGCACAGCGAGGCACAAACTGTCCTGGAGGTTTCTGCTGTGCATCGATGACAACTTTTTGATGCAGGTTGTGCAGGAGCCGACGAGGAGAGGTGGGCTGCTGGACCTTGTCCTAAAAGAGAGGGACTTGTTGGAGTTGTGAAGGTAGGGGGCAGCCTTGGCTGCAGTGATCACAAGCTAGTGGAGTTCAGGATCCAACGAGGAGGAGGCAGGGCAGTAAGTAGCCTTGCCACCCTGGATTTCAGGAGGGTCAACTTTAGCCTCTTCAGACACCTGCTTGTAAAGATCCCATGAGCTAGGGCTCTAGAAGGAAGGGCGGCCCAGGAGAACTGGTTAGTTTTCAAGCGGCATTTCCTCCATGCCCTGCAACAGTGCATCCCTATGCATAAGTGAGGCAGAGGGGGCAGGAGACCTGCGTGGATGAGCAGGGAGCTCCTGGCCAAACTCCAGCAGAAGAAAGCAGTATACAGAATGTGGAAGAAAGGACAGGCCCCATGAGAGAAATACAGGTACGCTGTCAGGGAATGCAGGCATGCTACAAGGAAATCTAAGGCTCAATTGGAATTAAATCTGGCAAGGGATGTTAAGAGTAACAAGAAGAACTTCTTCAAATATATTAACAACAAAGGAAGGTCAGGGAGAACGTGGGTCCACTAGTGAATGGGGTGGGTAACCAGGAGGTTATGAAAAACACAGAGAAAGCAGAGCTGCCTTCGCTTCTGTGTTTGTCAGGGGTAGCCCTCTAGAATCCCAGGCCCTAGGGACATAAGAAGAGAGATGGAGAGAGGAAGGCTTGCCCTGGGTAGAGGAAGAGTGGGTCAGAGGAAACTCAACACCCACAAATCAATGGGCCCTGATGGGATGCACCCTAGAGTGTTGCGAGAACTGGCGGATGTCATAGCAAGCCACTTGCCATAATCTTTGGAAGGTCCTGGAGAAGCGGAGGAGAACAGGACAGGTGTCGGAGGACTGGAAGAAAGCCAATGTCACTCCGGTCTTCAAAAAAGGCAAGAAGGACCTAGGGAACTACCGGCTGGGTAAGCCTCACCTCCATTCTTGGAAAAGTGTTTGAAGAGCTCATCCTGGCTGCTGTCTCCAGACACGTGGAGGAGAAGGTGCTCAGGAGTAGCCAGCATGGATTCACCAATGGGAAATTATGCTTGACTAACCTGATGGCCTTTATATTCATCAGATTCTTTCAGAATCACACAGAATCACAGAATGTTTGAGGTTGGAAGGGACCACTAGAGATCATGTAGTCTAACCCCTCTTGCTCTAGCAGGGACAACTAGAGCAGGTGGCACAGGGTGGCAGGTTTGGAAGACCTCTGGAGAAGGAGACTCCACAGCCTCTCTGGGCAGCCTATTCCAGGGCTCTATCACTCTGACAGTAAAGAAATTCATCTTCGCATGGAGATGGAATTTCCCATGTTTCAATCTGCACCCATTACCCATTGTCCTGTCACCATTCATTACCACTGAGAAGAGTTTGGCCTCATTCTTACATTCTCCCCTCAGGTGTTACACATATTGATCAGATTCTCTCTCAACCTTCTCTTCTCCAGGTGAAACAGACTCAACTCAGTCTTTCCTTATACAATAGATTTGAATTTAAAACTCAAATATTTGTAATCTTTGAGTAATTTGGCAAGGGATTAATAATTTAAGGTATGTAACCCTGTGGCATATGCTCGAGGTGCCCTTGATTGAGCAGGGAGATTGGACTAGATGATCTCTAGAGGTCCTTTCTAACCTCAGCCATTCTGTGATACTGTGTATTTCTTCTGTAAAAAATAACCTAATATACAAAGCTGTCAGAATAGTGGCAATGTTTAAAAAGATTATTCTGAAATTTTATTTTTTTATCATATGTAAATACCTTTTCCAGAAATGCATTTAATTATTTTTTGTAATCAAACTTTTTCAGTCTCTTTTGTTTAAAATATTTTTCAAAATAAGTATTATAGGATCAAGGAGTGCCATTATCCATGTACAAAGAGAACTGTAGTCAGTAGCCATGACAATAATGTATGCAAATGGAGAAGGCCTTTCTCGGATTATTTCTCAACTAATGCATACCATTTTTAAAGAAGTAGTTAAGCCTATCAGTCCTATACTTTGTAGTATTATGATATCATTTCTAGTCCACTGAAGTTCCATGCATTTGTCATTGATGCATGATGAGGTCTATGCCTTATGTTGTAGGCTTTTTCCTAGCTTATTCCCTCTTTCTCTAATTTTGACTGTCTGCAACACATTCATTGTTTTACTCTTGTTCTGACAGTCTTGACTGCTATTCAGCAGGATGAGGAATGTTTCCAGCTGTAGATTATGTGACTCTTTCATAGATTCTCTTGCTACTTAAAATTTTACATTTAAGAGTATCTTCCATAAATGGAATATTCCCTTTATCCTAGCTAGAATCTTGATTTGGAGGATTTATTTAGACCTCTGTCAGTAGAGTCTTGAAACATTTTCACTGAGAAAGCTTTTTTGGCTTGAAAGCATTAGAGGTTGTTCTGTCTTATTCTCTCTTATTACTTTCTGAAATAATAGCTGTAATTTAAGTGTTGCCAGAGGATGTTGAAAACTTCATTCCCTAGGCTGCATTAACTCCCTTCAGGATATCTTCTTCTGATGTGCAGTTGCTGTTTTCTTTTTCATTTCTTTCTATCTGTTTTATTTATTTATTTGTTTGTTTGTTTTCTCTGATGGGAGGCTATTTCACAGATTATCTCATAAAAGGAATGTAGGTAGCTACAGCTGGATAAGTACGAACAAAAGCAATTTTTGCACTCCCATAAACTTATTTTACTAGTGGATAACAATAAACAGATTTAAAAGCAAGCAATCTTTCCTATAGAGAGGACAAATCTTATAGTTGGTGTTGAAACATTATCCATAAAGGATAGAAAGTAGACTGAAATAAGTTTAGTTGTTATAAGTTTAATAAGTTAAAGCATGAATAACAGTAAAACTGCGTACATAGTTTTCAACCATTATTGGCTCTTCTGAACCAGTATAGAGCTGATCACACAGATACAGATTTTGCAAAACGCTCTAGACCAGATTTTTAGCCAGAGTTAAATACCTTCTCTGACAATCCAGGTTATTCTATAAACCTTCAGAGAGAAAAATAGAGCTTGAGGAAGAACAGTGGAAATCTGGCCCCAACACGTTTATAATCAAATCTATTAAACTAATAAACTAACTATTAAAGTATTAAACAGATTTGAACGCTCATGCAGGAAAGTGTTTTTGGAACATCTAGGCAAGGAATTAACCCAAATCTAAATGTTCTAAATTTCTGTTGTTTGGAGTCATCCTTTTCAGTATTATGCATAATTATGCAAAACAATGCATTTATGTAAATGTATTGTTTAAAACCCAATATACCATTACATTCACTTGGAAGTGAATGAATGAAAAAATAAACCACAGACTGGGAAATATAAGGAAATGAGGACTGTAATAATATGTTTTATTAAATTAAAATTAAAAATAAAACCAAACAACAACAAAAAATATCCTTCAAGGGTAGGAGGGAAAGGGGGAGGTGGTTTCTTCTCAGTTAAGATGGGAACTTCCAAACACTACTTTGCACCACTGGAAAAAAAAATCCAATATCTTACTTCTTTGAGCTTAATCTTAACCAATTAAGATAGCAGACATTCACATAAATATTATAGTTTCTGTTTCTCACTTATTTTTTCACTTGTATCAAAAATATAAAGGCTTATTTATATAAAGGCTTATTTATAAATTACATTTTAAAGAGTATAATTTATAGTTTCTCTTTTTTTTTCTCTGCTGACTTGTGTTTTCATAATGTAGCATTACTTAAGAAGACAGTTGCATGGAAGTTTAAATTATGAAATGGCAGAGAATAAATTAATCATATTTCATGTATTTCTAATAACTATCATACTGTATATATGTTGAAGTTCCAATAAGTCTGGCAATGTAAAAGCTCATAAAAATATATACTAGATTTTTAATTATTTTGACAATCCAAAATGTGGTAATAGATGGCAATTATTAGAATCTCAACACTCCTCTGTGCCTAAAGAAAAAATTAAGAAAAGCAAAAATGAAATTTTGAATTATTGCAAGCTAGGATTTCTTTTTTTTTTTGGACGCCTCTTGAGAAATATATTTCTGTTTCCCTATTTTATCTGATCTTATAAAACATCCCACAAGTTAGTTATGTGGAAACTCTTGGTATGTGGCTTATTTATTGTAGAATAAACCTGTTGAAAAAGTACTACAATAATGTTGTCTGAAAAGATCCTATTTTAGTTTTATTCAAGAAATATACAGCTAAACAAAGACACTGAGTCTATAAACTATGTTGATATATTTTTTTTCTAAAGAGCTATGATGATACATGCTTAATAAATACCAAAGTTTACTACATGTTTTCCAGTGAATATATGTAAAAAATCCTAGAGCTGAAATTAACATACATATATTTAAGAACACTTACGTTTTAAGAGATACACATCTAAACAAAAATATAAAACATTTTGTTTTACAGTGCAAACGATACAGTAGATAAGGGAGAAAATTAGGAAAATCTCATCTACTTCAAAAATAGCTACAAAGCTTTCTTGAGGTGAAAAAGAAAATAATATTACAAATAATACTAGACAAAGAAAATAATAGGAGCACAGAGGAAATAAAAAAGCTAACGTAGTGAAAATACCACCAGACATTTTTAATTCTTAGTAGTTGATCAGTATTGAGTTTGGGTGGGATCAGTCTTGCAGGGGCTGCAGACTGTGACCGTTAGATAGTGGAATTCGCAATCCTGGCATGGAGGAAGTTGAGCAAGAAGTAGGATTGTAACCCTGGATTTCAAGAGAGCCAATTTTGGCCTCTTCAGGGAGCTCCTTGGAGCAATCTTAGAAGGGGAGGCCTAGGGTCCTAGAAGGAAAGGAGATTCAGGACGGCTGGCTAATATTCAAGTACCACTTTCTCCAAGGTCAGGATTGGTGCGTTCCTATAAGAAAGAAGTCAAGGCGGGCAGGAAACCTGCGTGGACAGGCAAGGAGCTGTTGGAAAACCTTAAAGAGAAAAAAAGAGCATTCACGATGTGGAAGAAGAGTCAGAATACATTGGAAGCATAGAGGCACGTTGCCAGAGAATGAAAGGAGGCAACAAGGAACACCAAGGCTCGTCTGCAATTAGACTTAACAAGGGATGTCAGAGACAACAGGATGGGCTTCTACACATACATCAGCAGCAAGAGGCAAACTCAGGAAAATGTTAGCCCCCTGCTGAATGGGGATGGTGCCTTGGACATAGAGGAGGCAGAGAAGGCAGTTACTAAAAGCCTTCTTTGCTTCTGTCTTTCCTGCTAAGGCTAGTCCCCAAGAACTAAAGAGCCCAGGTGAAAGAAAGATAAATGGGAGAGAGGAAGATGTTGCACTGGTCAAGGAGAATTGGG
>JAUBOD010001009.1:1492025-1503839 GCA_032353885.1 Nothura maculosa
GTGTTTATTAATGGGAACATACCCAATTGGAGGCCTGTGGCCAGTCATGTCACCCAGGGGTCAGTACTGAGTACAGTTCTGTTCAACTTGTTCATAAATGACTTGGACAAAGGGACAGAATGCACCCCGAGCAAGTTTGCAGACAATACCAGGGTCGGTGGAGTGGACAACCCTCTGGAGGGCTGTGCTGCCATTCCTGGAGAGGCTGGAGGGTTGGGCAGAGAGGGAGGTGATCCTGGCTCTCTCCTCAGCTCTGATGAGGCCACATGGAATATTGGGTGCAGTTCTGGGCTCCCCAGCCTAAGAGGGATGTGGAGCTCCTAGAGAGGGTCCAGCGGAGGGAAACCGAGATAATTAAAGGACTGGAACATCTATCATTTGAGAAGAGATTGAGTTGGGCCTGTTTTCTCTGGAGAGGGCTGAGAGGGATCTAATTAATATCTATAAGTACATGAAGGGGGAAGGTAGGGAGGAAGGGGCCAAACTCTTCTCATTGGTGGCCAGTGATAAGACAAGGGGCAATGAGTCTAAATTAAACCACTGGAATTAAACCACCTTCCACCTCCATGTAAGGAAGAACTTCTTTCCTGTGAGGGTGACAGAGCCCTTAAACAGGCTGCCCAGGGAGGTTGTGGAGTCTTCTGGAGATCTTCCATATCTGCCTGGATGCCACGCTGTGCTACATGCTCTGGATGTCCCTGCTGGAGCAGGTGAGTTGGGCTAGGTGATCGCCAGAGGTCCCTTCCAACCTAAACCATTCTTTGATTCTTTGATTCTGCAGGTTGGAACTAGTTTGAACCAACTGGAGTTGTGTGGGACCTGTTGTAACTGGTTGCAATTGCTGTTGTTCCCCCTCCATCCTCCCATTAGACTCCTTCTGCTTGCTGAGAGCAACAGCCCCACAGAGGTCAAATCCAAATTTTAAAATGCAATAACAAGGTGATGGCTAAAATTTGAGGGGAAAAGAAGGCAATGTAGCTGAGAGTAAATGAATTGGAGTTGTGTTTTTTTTTTATTCTGAACTTTCTAGCAGGTGGGGAATATTGACTTTTTATAATTTACTCATAGCTCCATAACTAATACCTACTGCTTCAAATCTGAATATTTTCAATATTGAGGATTTTGCCACTGTAGCTATAGAGTTATAAAACTCTGCTTTGATTCAATCGTAAACTCTGCTGCCTGCTCCAGGATTTAGTTGCAAATACATATCAATTGCACTATAATGGCAAAAAAAAAAAAAGGATCTGATGTACAATGACAACCATTTTTTGCTGTCTCTATTATAGTACATATTTTTAAATTAAAAAAAAAATTGACACTTCAGTCATAAGCTATGTCTTCAGTGTTTGTGGTTTACACGTAACGCCAAATTATAGAGTAAACTTTAGTTTTCAGTTGAATTTAAAATTTTTAGTGTAAATATGGGCAGGATCTGTTAGAGGGGAAATAAATAAACAAGTAAAGCATGCCAGTCCTCACGTTTCAGCACACATACTAGCATACAACTAGGGCAACTTTCCACACCACATCCTAAAGCAGCAGATTGAACCCTAGTTCCACAAGCTCTTCTACTGCTTATATCTGACTGTTTAACCTTGGATCCCTACATGGCTTTAGTCTCCTCTTCAGTCTTTAGAGGAGAAGGAGTGCAAGTTTCCCCTGCACTCATAGCTGCACACAAATGAGGACTCAGCACCCAGCTCATCTCTCCTCCGTGAGTTTCCATGAATTTCTGGCCTTTCGACCTCACACAGCTTGCAGAAGGTGACAGTGCAGTCTACTGGCAGCCCTCGTTATCTGGACATGTCCAACACTCACACAGTATTTTTATTTCTGAGTGCACTTTTCACCATTATTTAATTTTTCAGGTCTGGGTACAAAGTAGAAGTAACAAGTAGTAGAAATAGAAGTAACAAGTACATTTTACTTAATTGCTTAAACCTTGGTGTTCTATGCTGATAAGTTTGGTGTAAATTTGTTCCCATAATTGTTCCTATGGACTTAAGTTTTATATGAAAAAAGGTCTAACTGCGTTTAGTGCATGACCTATAAAGTGTCATTTTTGCTATTAGGTGGAAGTCTTCCTGACTACAGTTACCTTATGGAAAAACATTTTTGATAGGTAAGATAGATACTTACACAATAGTCTGCAAGAAATACTGAAAAATAATTCAAATAATCAACACTTTAAAGAATACTTTGTGTGTGTGTGTGTGTGTGTATTTCTTCATTGTAGAAGAAAACAGGATGTTGAAGCAACAGTATAGTAAGAAATAAATCTACACTACAAGTTTCCTATGTATGACTGTGAGGTGTAGAAATAAGACCATCCAGGCCTAGTAACATATACATTCCTAAACCATAGTATGATAGTATGCAAACTGATTTCTGAAAATAGTCAGTGTGAAGTCTTTATTTGGGATGAGTAACCAGTGATTAGTTCCTTAAGGTAGCTTCTAGATAGAAAATATTATCTGGGAATGTAAGGCTCAAGTCCCTAAACAAAGATGGATTGAGATATACCAGCAGTGGGTATCAGTGAGCCTGGTTTGTAATACAGGGTGAAAAGTAACAGTGTAGCATTTTGGAATTAGGCAGGCTGATGTGAGTCAAAGTTATAACAACCAAATTTGGTAGTATTAAAGGATTTCACAATACATATTTTATTCTGGAAAGTTTTTAACCTCCTACACACCTTCCTAGAGGTCTGAAGTCTGAAATGCTTTCATCCTATATGACAACATTTGACGTGAATGTAAAATATTTAATGATACATTTATCTGTTTATTAGTTCAATAAAATGAAGAAAAATCTTTAGATTTGGCAAAATGTCCATAAGCTCATAAAAGATCTTCTTGTGCTTTTTTTTTACATTAACTACATACCTTTAACTATTTTGTTACAGTTAAAAATAATATTTTTAAAGACTATAGACTAGAACACACGTTATTTCAAATGGAAAATGGGTAGTTGTTACATATTTAAAAGGTAGTACAAGCCTTCATCGTCCTTCCTCACAGCATGCTGAAAGACCTTTAATCAAAACACAACTACTGCCAAGATAATGGAGAGCACATACATACAAGCCACCGTAGTCTCATTAAATGTTATTAAAATCTGTGGCTACAGGCAGACCTGCCTTTAACTTGAAGGCAAAGTAATTCTTAGTCCATTTTCTCAACTTTACTTATTTCAGCATAATTTGTAAATCTACCTAACTTCAATAGGAAAAGAAAAAAGGATATTTTTGAGAACAAAAGCAATCTTAACTGTGTTTTAAAAACAAGCTTCCATATGTAGAAAATAAATAAATAACATATATGAGAGATAATGAGTGATTCCATAATTGTGATATAAGTGAATAACTGCTACTTCGATATTTAAAGTAGTTCAATGATAAATGACTCAATAATTGATATATCAAATAAAATATGTTATAATACTATGTAAGATATGCAAAGAAAAACAAAGCATAATCTCATGATGCTCTTTCACTTGTTGCATAGTGAGTCAAAGTTGGCCTTGGCTGCCAAATCAAAGTGAAGGGTCCTCCATCTGCAACTGTGAGGCCTCCTGTTCTCCTGTAACTTTGTGACTTCTCATTTGTACACTGAGTATCCTCACAAACTGGTGCTGGCAGCAGGAATCAGTATTATGTTAGGTCTCTTTCAGAAAGTGATCAATAGAAATGTTTAAACCACCTTGTGCTTCCCCTGTCTCCTTACCCACTTGCATATAGCTTTTAACTCTAACTCTATGCTCAGATCCCTTCACCATTCTCCTTATGACTTCGGGTTTCTTAATCTGTTTTACTAGAAGCAGATCCTAGTAGCTAAACACTAAGTAGCAGGCTTTTTTAATATCTGGTACTACCAGTAATATACCTGCACAGAACTTAAGGGCCAATTACTATGCAATATGAACCCTTAATTAAGCATGTTCCAGTCAACAGAAGCCTGAGAATGTCTTGATGGAAAATGCAATTGAACTATCAAGAAAGCATGAAAATCATCATTTGTCTTTGTCAGTAACATCACCACTTGTTCTACTGGAGACAATGCCCAGATACTTGTCTGTGGATCAATCAACATTTCTGAGAAGCCACTTGGGGGGAGGGATTTTTTTTTCCCCTCTCTTTTCTCTCTCTTTTCTTCTCTTATTTGTATTCCTCATCCTAGGCTGATTGAAATCAATGCACATGGTCTTCAAAACTTGCCTGGAAACCACCCTGTGCCACGTGCTCTAGGTGTGCCTGCTTGATGGGAAGGTTGAACTAGATGATCTCTAGAGGTCCTTTCCAACCTTAAACATCTATGATTCTGTGATCAGAATGCTGTGATATTATTTTGCTGCACAGGTTATCTGAGGTTAAAATATTCCTAATAGTGAATAATGGTTTATTATTAGGCCTGTAAGTGAAGAAAACAGTTCTTATTTGAAGATTGTTTCAGACAGGAAACAAAGATTTTTCCTTGGAGTTCTGGTTTAGATTCTACAAAGTTCTTACTCTTCATGTTCAAAAATAAAGTGGTTCACACACAGTTTAAGATTGATTCCTTGGAACTGTAAGAATTAGCAAATCAACAAACAAAAACAATAATACCATGAAACCTCTGAATACTATCTTACATTAATCTTTCATAGATTTTTGAATTACAATTTTAATCAAGTATATTAAAAATATATGTTATTAGCAAGAACAGCTGTGGGAAATAAAGGTACACCTAAAAAGGAAAAGGAATTAGTAATGGAAAGCAGTAGTCTTTCAAAAATGAACAGACTACTAATGATGAATAGCTTAAAGAAAAAAAAATCCACCCAGGAATTGTGTGCACAACTAATAACATACTATACTTTAGTAAGAATTTTTTTGTCATAAAAGATGGATAAAACGCAACATGAAGGTATTGGTTCAGCAAAAATGTTGACTTTAGTCCTGTTTTTTACCAATGAAGTAAAAATGGGATATGCCTTTAGTTCCGATCCCTGAAAAACTGACAACAAAATTGTAGCTCTATTACAAGTAGCTATCACTATCAATGAATATTAAATTATAAGATTTTTTTAATCTTCTCTGGTAATCAATTTCATATCTGGAGTATAAAACAATAATTTGTTCAACAAACTTGGTAACATTTCCATAGTAGAACAAAATAAACTAAGTACAAATTAAATGACCTTAAAAAAAAATCCAGTTACAAACTTTCATATATTGTTGCAATAACCCTTGTTGTGCTTTTGTGTGAATATTAATGGTCAAAGTGGGTTTAGTGACATGTAAGGGGAAAATAATATGCTTTACCATTGTTAGAAGCCAACAAAATTCTTTGTCTTGCACCAAGAGGATTGGAATGCCACTTCAGCAGCTACCCCAGTCTGGATCAAGCTTGTTTCCAGTACAAGTACTATTAGACGTTTTCTGATGCAGATGATAAGCCCAGTGTTTTATGATTCCTGTTCGTTATTGTTCTTACAAATTTTTCATTTTGATTGTATAATTTGATTCAATCAAATCATTAATTAAATTGATTACTAGCACATTAATTAATTTAAATATTAGATTTTTACTTTAGTATTGTGTGATATAACAAATATTTTATTTGTTATAATTTTTATAAAGAGAATAGTGAGATGTGATGCGAGGGAGCTTCCAAAGACGCAGTCTCATAGAGACTAAGTCAGTAAATTGTGTTCTTGATGGAATGGGAGGCAGTAAATTGTGTTCTTGATGGAATGGGAAAACTAAAATTTACTTTCTTCTGCAATTTTTAATTACATATTCCTAACTTGTTTCGTCAGGCTCAAACTTTATTGTTTATTTGTCTACGCATTTGAAAGGATCTTTAAGTACCTGAAGTGTATTTTAGACCAGACAGGTCAATAGATAACATGTTGTCAGGTCACTTCTATCAGGACAAAGTAGGTAAGCAATTATATTTCATTTTTATATATATTTTTGTTAAGTAAAAATATATATACATTTCTGTTCTGTTGAATATAATATAGGCAGAAGAGGCTTTTCTTTGATTAGACATTTCAGTTTTTCTCCAGATGGTATTATATGCAAAGAACCATTGTCCTTCTGTTTCTACTAGCAAATATAATTGTTCTTTCTGCTTTCAACTGTTTCGCCTCCATAACTCAGTATCTCTCTCACAAGCCCTTTCATTTCCAATTAATCTGAATAAAAACACTTGTTTTAAACGATATAAATTTGGTAACATATTCCGTCCACAAATTATCCCACAAATTACCTATTAACTATCTCATTACCTTGGGTACACTACTTTAGCTTATGGTAGCCATTAACATTTTCCATCAAGCATTGCATGGCAGAGAAAAATATTTGGAAAAAAAATAAAAACACATACAAAAAGATGGCATATGTTAGGCTAATGGATTTTTTTTGTAATATTTGATTTCATTTTCTACTCTGCTTGATATCTGTTTTCTAAATAGTTAAGCAAAATAATTCAAAATAATCTGTTCTCTCTGTGGAATTTTTTAAAGATCAATGATTGAAGTTTTACAGCTGTCCTTCCTGTCACTGCTCAATGCATATGTATTAGTAATTGCTTTTTTAGATAACATCATGTAAGGAAAATAGCACATGAATTTATTATTTCATGGTTATTCCCTGGAGCACTTATTGTCCTTACTATTTCATTTTGTACTTACAGCACCTTTGGCAATGATGTCATCACAGTTCCCAAGTTTGGTAATGCCTGTATGTTTCGGTAGCTGTTTTGTGAGTGTCCTGAGTACGTCAGAAATTAATTTTACTAATTCAAATTTGAGAATTTGTTCAGAATCAGTACTTAAACTTTCCCTAGTATGATATTAGAGCTTTTTACCCTTGAGATCATTTTAAGTGACATATAAAAAAGGAAGTTTCAGGCAAGTAACATTCATTAATACTCTAAGAATCCATCCTTGTTATGAGTTAGTATTTTTTTGATTTAGCAGGTATAATTTTTAAAAGATATTACTCACAGAACTTTTGGTCCTTGTGGAGTTCAGAGCTACCTTTTATGTGCTTGTCTATGGAATTGAAATTCAGATCTCTAATGTGTCTGGAAAATAAGCTGCATCTGCTATCACTTTGTCCCCATACTCTATTGATAATAATAACAATAGTAATAGTAGTAGTAGTAATAATAATAATAATCTACTCCTCACAACCAAGTACAGCATATTATTGATGTAATTTCAGTTAATTATTAGCAGAGAAGTGGTAATTTAGTATAATTTAATATAGCTATCTGCAATGTGTACAAAAGTCAGAATACCTGAATTGTCTTGAACCTCTTTCATAGTAATATGTTTTAAAGTGACTTTTACTGGGTTCTGTTCCTTGATAATACACTTGTGCTGACTTATGAAATACAAACTGGCTTTTATTCCTTCATCAAGTGGAAATTGCTTCTTGACTCCTATCAAGAAGGTATCTCTTCAGAAAATGTTTTTTGTTTTCACAGCACATCTTTTGTATTATATGGATTAACTTCAGTGTATCAGGTTCCTAGCTCACATAGTCTAAATGATGGTGATCTTTAAACATTCTGTAAAAGTCATATATTTGCATACCTGTATTGAGTGAATGTTCACAAAACCCTTGAAGATCAATTTTAAGAAGGTAAAAATTCCTCTAGACATGAAAGGCAAATGAAGACTGCTCAATATCAGTAGACTGCCCCTTGATAACCACGAGAAGTTATTACATATGGTTATTCAGTCTTATATAGACAACAGCCACAGCTATGGCTATAGCTGTCTTTGTAGATAAATGGTAGAAGAGACTAGGATTTTTTTTTCTATCAAGATAGTTAAAAAGCAACAGCTAAAACAACCACCCTGCCTGTCCCACTCAAAAAAAAAAAAAAAAAAAGAAAAAGAAAAAAAAACCTACAAGCCTTCAAAAACTCTACTTTTGAATTAATTCACTCCATTGTCACATTTTTCCATATATTTTTCCTATTACTAATTACTTGAAAACAGTCCTCTCAACATTTCCTTTTCAATTTAAAAAGTATTGAAAACTCCAACTAATAATCGTAGAATCATAGAATGCTCTAAGGTTGGAAGGGACCTCTAGAGATCATCTAGTCAAACCCCCTGCACACACAGGGTCACTCAGAGCACATGGCACAGGGCTGTGTACAAGTGGGTTTGGAAGATCTCCAGAGAAGGAGACTCCACAACCTCTCTGAGCAGCCAGTGCCAGGGCTCTGTCATCCTCGCTGTTAAGAAATTTTTCTTCAAGTTCTTGTGGAACTTTTGGTACTTCTGTTTGTGGTCATTTCCTTTCCCCTAGTTCTATCAATGGCCTCTACTGAAAAGAGACCGGCCCTATCCTTGGTTAAAGAGCTTGAAATGTGGTTATCTGAGATAATGTCAATATCACTTGCCTTATTTAAAATGTGGTATCAATTGCTCATATTTGACAGAGTAACTTTAAAGACTCCTAAAAGAAAACACTAGCAAAAATCTGGTAGACTTAGGAATCACTTTCATAAGGAAAATAGTCTTTTCTATTTTTCTATTTTTTTTTATTATTATTTAGATTTTGGCGACACAGATATGTTCTTGGCAGATCCACATAGTTCTAATTGTTTTGTCTTTCCAAAAAAGTGAAACACGGTAATGCTAGTTAGAGATATTTTTTTTCACTTTCATCAAGGGCAATAGTGGTTAAAGATCTATGAGATTTAGCTGCCCTTATTTCCCATTTCTCACGTTTTGATTCCACCTTTTTGAGTCCAGCTTTCTAGCTCATTCCACCTTTCTAGCTCATGGTCGTAGGTGACGGCTTTGGAGAGGAGGATCGCGCCGTGTGACCTACCCGAGAGGAGCTATACCGCCGGCCCCAAGCCGCGTGGTGCAACACACCCGAGCAGGGCGAGCGAGCCACCCCAGCCCAGCCCCAGCCCCCGCCCCGGCCCCGGCCCCGGCCCCGGCCCCGGCCCCGGCCCCGGCCCCACCCCAGGCGGCGTAGGCGCAGCGGGGGCGGAGTCGGCGGGTTAAGGCAGCCCGAGCCCCCGCCTACAAGAGCCGCCCCCAGGGAGCGCGGCGAAGAGAGCGTGGCTCGTCAGCAGGGCGTGGCGCCGCAATTAACGCGGCAGTTCGGGCAGGCAAGGCGGGCAGCAAGAAATGAGCAGTGAGCAGTTCCTCGACGCACCCACCATGGTAATCACCCGCCGCAGGGCTGCCTTAGCACCCGCTAAGAAGGAGATAGGCACCCAGACTGAGCGGCTGCTCAAGCATGCAGCCGTACAGGTGCCAGGCTGCAAGGAGTGCTGCAGCCTGACACTTCATATGGATGGCGTGCAGGAGGGCACCTGTGTTTTAGCATAGCATGCTAGCTATGCTAAAAGATGCTGTAGAAAAGTTAAGGGGAATTTCTAGGTCAGAGAAAGTGAAACGGAGGCAGGCACCAGGGAGGGATCAGCAACAGGTTGGTATAGGTTCCACCCCCATGCCAAGGCATGAGGATGGTAAAGGGTAGAGAAATGGGTGGATAAAAGTCCAGGTGCGCTGTGGCAGGGTGAAACCTCATCCCATCTTACCCTACAGGGTGGCCCTGGCAAACAGATAAGACACCCTGAAGGAGGTAGGGCAGCTAGTGGAGGGTGAGGGAGTGGGTCCCTCCCCTCCAAAAAAGGTACAGCAGTCAGAAAGGCAAACTGCATAGGTTGTCACCGTAGACAGGAGGCAGAACAAGAGGGTTATTGTTGTGGGCGATTCCCAGATTCAGGGAACAGAGGGACCGATTGCTAGGCCCGACCCTCTCTCTCAAGAGAGGTCTGTTGTCTTCCTCCGGCCGGATAAGCAGTGTCACCAGACGACTTCCCAGACTGGTCCAACCCACGGACTATTACGCCTTGATGGTCCCACATGTGGGTGTGGAGGAAGTGGCAACACGTAGCCATCAGAAGAGGCTTGAGGGAGTAGGGGAAGACAATCAGGGGCACTGGTGTGCAGATGATCTTCTGTTCAATTCTTGCCAGCGCTGATGGCAATACAGAAAAAATCTTAAGAGTACAGTCTATCAACACATGGCTGTGCGGCTGGTGTCATTGCCATAACTTTGGCTTCTTTGATAACAGGAAGCCTTATAGGGCACCAGGCATGATGGCACCCAATGGGGTCCACCTTTCTCATAGGGGGAATGGGTCAGGAGCCAGCTGGGCTCATCAAGAGGGCTTTAAACGAGATTTGAGGGGGGAGAGGGGTATCCATGGGGCGACAGATGAGGTAGTGGCTGATGGTCCATCACATCATCCACTGCAATCTAGTGCTGTGGCCCGTGAAGGGCCCTTTAGGACGAAGAGGCCAAAGAGCAAAATACAGAAACTTCTGAAAGCCCGCACAGCCAGGCTGCAGCTGTCACGACAAGGAGGAGAGGCACATTGGGAACTCCACTCAAATGCTTCTACCTATACACATGCAGCATGGGGAATAAACAAGAGGAACTGGAGTTGCACACGTGGTTACAGGGCCATGATCTCAGTGCAATCACTGAGACATGGTGGGACAACTCCGGTGATTGGAATGTGGCCATGGAGCACTACAGGCTTTTCAGGAGGGACAGGGCAGGAAAGCGAGGTGGTGGATTTACTCTCTGTATGAGAGAGCAATTGGAATGCGTAGAACTCAGCATAGGAGAGGATAGAACACGAGTAGAGAGCCTGTGGGTGAGGATAAAGAGGCAGGCCAACAAGGGTGACACGGTAGTGGGAGTTTACTACAGGCCTCCTGATCAGGACGAGGAAGTGAATAAAGCCTTCTCTGGGCAGCTGCAAGAAGCCTCCCGATCACAGGCTTTGGTTCTCCTGGGGGACTTCAACCACCCTGATATCTGCTGGGAAAATCACATAGTCAGGAAGAGACAGTCCAGGAGGTTCCTGCAGAACATTGCAGATAACTTCTTGACACAGATGGTTGGTGAGCCAACAAGGGGAGGGGCACTGCTAGACCTGATCCTAACAAACAGAGATGGTCTAGTGGGTAATGTGAGTGTTGGGGGCAGTCTAGGCTGCAGTGACCACGCGATGTTGAAATTCACAATCCTGCGTGGAGGAAGCAGGGCAGCAAGTAGGATAGCTACCCTGGACTTGAAGAGAGCCGACTTTGACCTCTTCAGGGAGCTCCTTGGAGCAGTCCCCTGGGTCAGGGTCCTAGAAGGAAAAAGAGTCCAGGAGAGCTGGCTAACATTCAAGCATCACTTCCTCCAAGCTCAGAATCAGTGTATTCCCACAAAAAAGAAGTCGATTAAGCGGGGCAGGAGTCCTGTATGGATGGGCAAGGAGCTCCCGGGCAAAGTTAACGAGAAAAAATGAGTGTACAGCTTGTGGAAGAAAGGACAGGCCATGTGGGAAGAATATAGGCGTATCGCCGGAGAATGCAGATGCGAAAGGAGGAAGGCCAAAGCCGGGTGGAATTAGAATTGACAAGGAATGTCAGGGACAACAGGTAGGGTTTCTATAAATACATTAGTAGCAAGAGGAAGATGAAGGAAAATGTCAGTAGGCTGTGGAATGGGGATGGGGCCTTGGTGACAGCGGATGCCCAGAAGGCAGAGTTACTAAGTGCCTTCTTTGCCTCTGTCTTTATTGCTAAGGCCACTCCCCATGAACTGCAGGGCTCAAGTGATAGAGAAATTAACGGGGTAGAGGAAGGCTTTCCGCTGGTTGAGAAGGATTGGGTTAGGGATCACTTAGGCAAACTGGCCACTCAAAAATCTATGGGCCCAGATGGGATGCACCCAAGAGTGCTGAGGGAATTGGCCGAGGTTATTGCTCAGCCTCTCTC
>JAUBOD010001009.1:1513401-1524208 GCA_032353885.1 Nothura maculosa
TATACTCCATATATATCATATATATATATGATATATGATACATATATATATATATATATATGTATCATATATCATATATCCATATGATATATGATACAATGATACAATATGATACATGATACAATGATATAATGTATCCCTTCTGTGCTAAATCTACCTTTAATTGCTTTACAGTTCTAGTTAATTGACTTAAGATACCTTGTTTATTGTCATGATTGTTCATATCTTTTTCAAAACAAATTTCTATAATATACTTTATCCAACTTCTCAGAGGAAATATGATTTTTCTCTAGACAGTAAAATCATAAAAGAGAGTAAAAAGTCATTGCCAAAAATATGCTTTATACCATTTATTTTACGTTCTCTATTTCAGCAGTTCCATTTAACATGACTCCAGAGTGATCACAAAGATAAATCAATTTCCAAATTCAAAAGTTACATGACCTAAACAATGGAAATGATCTTGTGAAGTTTGAAAAGTAATTAGCATATTACATCGACACTAGGCAGACAAAAATTAGGTCAGACCCTAATGCCTTGAGGTACTCTTTATGATACTGTTCAAACAGAGCTTTGTGTACAGGCAGGGGTGTGAAGAATTGTGAAGAAAGGGAAGTATTTTATTCATATTTACATAACATTCAATTGTTCTGCTTGCTCCATACATACATAAAGCTCTAATGTATGTAAAATGATTAAAGTTGAATTATCTTGTGGAGGGATGCATCATCTAGACAATGAGTATGGTAAAAAATAATCAAGAAACAAAACAGATAGAGAGGGGCTAAGGATTTCATTGATGGTGAAGTCGATGCAAAATGTATTGTTCAAGCCTGAAGCTTAAAGAGAATTATAGATCAAAAAGAATGAATACCAAAAAGGGTGTTTGGGGGAAATTATGCTTACATCTGAAAAAAAGGGTGAAAACTTAATAGATTGTTTGCTTTGGAAATTGTAACATTGAAGAAAACAATTATATGAAAGCTTATGCAAGAACTGTTTCTCAAATAGGCCTATTTGTGCAGGTACCTAAAGATTAATGGAGTAACTCTCAGTTTGAAGCTTACACAAAAACTAAACAGATCATTTTTTCTAACAAGCTATATGAACATTAAGAATTTGTGTGAAGGTATATGCAGTGTGTTTTCATATTACTCCTTGCAATTTTTGAAGACATGTGTGATGTGGGCTTTCTTCAAGTCCTCCGGCATCTCCCCTGTTCTCCAGGACCTTGCAAAGATGATGGCAAGTGGCTTTCTATGACATCCGCCAGTTCCTGCAACACTCTAGGGTGCATCCCATCAGGGCCCATCGATTTGTGGCTGTTGAGTTTCCTTAGGTGCTCTCTGACCCACTCTTCCTCTGCTCAGGGCAAGCCTTCCTCTCTCCAGCTCTCTTGTGTCCCTAGGGCCTGGGATTCTAGAGGGCTACCCCTGACAAACACAGAAGCGAAGGCAGCATTGAGAAGCTCTGCTTTCTCCATGTTTTTCGTAACCAGGGTACCCAACACTAGTGGACCCACGTTTTCCCTGACCTTCCTTTGTTAATATATTTGAAGTTTTTCTTGTTACTCTTAACATCCCTTGCTAGATTCAATTCCAAATGTGCTTTAGCTTTCCTTGTAGCATGCCTGCATTCCCTGACAACGTTCCTGTATTTCTCCCAAGGACCCTGTCCTTTCTTCTGCATTCTGTATACTGCTTTCTTCTGTCAAAATTATAACTGACAAAATTATAACTACTGCAAGAATATGTTTAATTCACTGAGAATATTCTAAGAATTAGAAGAGGCTGTAGAAAAATCCATGTATTTTTTACTTCTCTAAGAATTATATAGTCATATACTCCCATATTTTAGTCATATAGCCATATACTGTTGATACATGTAGTTATATAGTCATATACTGTCATATACTGTCATATACTCCCATATAGCAAATGTTTATAGACTAGAACATGGAAGGGGAGTATATTTAATTCTTGAATACAGCAGTGTATATGTGTACACAGCAAAATTCATTATGAAAAAAATAAATCTATAAAATGTTTTTACTCTGGAAGTAGGCATCCCAAAAGACACTATAATCCCAATATGCTTGTGATGTCACAAATCAGCTGTTAATGTTCTGATACACACTCGATGGAAGCCTTTGTTAACTCTTAAGGAAAGAAAAAAAAAAGAAAAAAAACTTCAATAAATTAATTATAAAAATAACAATAACTTCAGTGAATTACATCAATGCAATAATATATACAAACAGAAAAAAGAAAAATCACAAAAAAAACACTATCACTGTTTTGAATGCCAACATTATGGAATGATAAGCTGAAAATAGCTTTAGAGGCTCAGACATGTACAACTTAAGTCTAAATCAGGTCTTTCATCTAGACTACTTAAAGCAGCATTCGTATACTTCATGAAACCCAGAATTCATTACTTCAAGATCTATAATTTAACTTTACAAGCAACTAATTTACAAGTTTTAACAGTTCATATCAGTAATATAATTCCATTTCAAATTCTAAATAATAAAAATATGCATTTTGCAACTTTCTATTTTGTGCTATTTTTTATTTTCATCTGCTTCAATGGTGCAGAAAGTTCTAAAAAAATCTTGCAAAACCTCACAACTGGCTCTTAGCTGCCTCAATACAACCTTGGCTTTTTTTCAATAATGCGTTAAATGCAACCTGTAAAAATTAAAGTGCACAAAATCATTATAAACATGCCTGACATTGTGAAACTTTCAAGATTTAGAGACTTAAGTTTGTCAGATTGCATTGTTGCTGCAACACAATGTTTATGGCAATGCAGCATTTATTAAATCACATAAAGAATCAAGTTCTTTAATTAGGGTAATTTAAAAATGGTTGATTTAGAAGACACTTTTTTCCTTTATATTGATATTCACTATCCTTTGAAAGCTCTTTTATTTTGTTCAGAGTTAATGTTCATATTAATATATTTGTTTTACTATGGCAATGAGTATTTTTTTCTACACCATTGCAGAATGACAGCTTAGTTCCTGAATGAACAAATCAATCTACAGTAATACAAAGTTAAAAAAAAAAAGAAAAAGAAAAAAGTGGCTCCAAACCCAACAAACATCTCCTTCCTTCAATTCGGAGGAAAAAAAAAGTATTCCATTATGGAAATTATTGAAATACATGATGATCCTTCTTTATCATCTGCCTCTTCTGTCTCATTTATTTTCCTCCAATCTCTTGCCAATGTTTACTTGAAAACTACTACTGATAATTACATGTTGGAGCAAGTTGGCCAGAGATGCTGTATAATCTCCATCCTCAGTAATTTTCAAGATCAAACTGGACATTTGCTGGTCCAACTGACAGGCCTGCTTTGAGTAGGTGATTGAACTAGAGATCTCCAAAGGTCCCCTCAAACCCAAATGATTCTGCAATTCCACAATTCTTTAATTCTATGATTCAATAAATTACTCAGCCAAGACATAATTTGAAGACTTCTTTACCTGTTCTCCTATGCCTTCCTCAGATTCATTTACCAATTTTCTAACAAGGAAGGACTTATGTATATGAAAACCTATGTATTCATATACAAGTTAGGCAGTCAGTTCATTGTAAAAGTATATTTCTGCCTAGTTCATAGATTTTTTTACTGTGCACCATTCTAACAGCTTGCACTTCAAATAGGAATGAAAAGGAGAATAGAAGAAATGAAGCTAACTCTCACAGGATATTATCCAAATCAAATTTTCTATGTTGTTATTATGCCAATACCCAACTGAAATCAAATTGCTAAGAGGTTACTGGCTCAGGACCTCTAATTTGCTCATCCACTGTAAAAGCTTCAACATTTGGCTTTGCCAACATTTCAGTAATTCCAGGTTGCTGGACAGCTGACAATACACAAGATGTTGTCAGATAATACTGTGGGTGGACCACTTGGGAGATTATTCATTTGATGTAAATGGCTTGCCAATGTTCAATTATAAGCTTTAGCCACTTGGGGAGCATCTCCTGGCTTTCAATTTGCTAAACGGATGCCACAGGCACTGCAAGTTTATTAGCTGAATACCTTATGTTGTCTATTCATTACAAGGACAGTCTTTCTTGGGCTTCTGGATAAGCATAAATTATCTGTGATTTTAATAGCATAGTCTGTGCTTTTTAATAGCATAGTCTGTGCTGTATTCCAGGTTACTTTCAAGGCAAAGTCCTGTGCTATAGTACTGGTTCCACTCTTCTTGCATAATTGGAAGAGCTCAGGAACCCCTTTGACTTCTCAGTTGCTATTTTGAGGCATGTGTCCTTCATCAGCCTTTGAGAAGCTGTTTGTGCACCATATATTGTTCTTGTTTTTTAAGAGGTGGCTTGGACTCGATCAGCTATTCTTTCTTTGCATATGGAGATAGATGGGATATTCATGGTTTTAGGTAAGAGATGTGTGCTTTTAGGTGACTGTTCTAACTCTAACATTGTTATGTTTCTGAATATAAACTGTTCAAATATATAGAAAAACTTTTCTTTACATCAAACAGTAGCAAATTACTCTTTCTCAGTCTCAAGCATTTAATTGTCAAGTTTAACTTCTTTTCTAATGCTTCCCTTGGTGTTGGTATCAGGTTAAATTCAACTAAGGAGCTAGTAGCTACAACCTTCTTTCTATTATTTTACCTCACTTTATACATATATGTATTTATGTATATATATACATAAATGTGTATATATATATATATGTTTTCATTCTTACAGCTCATAGATTTGAAATAAGGTGTCACTTGGGATAAAATAAAACAAGAAAATCTGCTCAACATTCTTATAAAGTGCTATGTTCAAGAGCTGTTTGTGAGGATATAATCTTCATGAGGTCATTGAACCTGGCTACTGCAATCAATACGAGTATCAATGAGAGCTTGCTGATATTCACCCAAAAAACTTGGCTGAGTGCTGTTAGAATGCAGAAATCACTTGTTCAGTATCTGTAATTTTTTTTTTCCCCACTCAGGATGAGATGATCACTAGTCAAAATTGTTTGTTTTTAATGATGTTTTGTCTTACTTAAGATGATGAACTTCATGGTGAGAATCAAGAAAGCGTGCCAGCTATGAATCTTTCCTGTTTAAGATAAGTAAGTTAATAGCTTTGCTACGTGAAGCAATCTGCTGAGTGGTTTTGAATATCATTTCTGAAAGGATATAAACAGGAGAAAAATGGAAGAAAAATCAAATGCTTTCACATATTTCTTTGATGCCAAGGTGAAAGTTCAGGATATTAGATTTCCTAATATGAATATTTCATCAGACTTGAGAAAAAACAGATACAGTCAAGCTTGGTTCTAAACCACTTCTATTTTGTTATAGTTTTTTGTATTTTTTGTGTATAAACAAATACACATACATAAATATTTAACATGCATGCATATATTTATTTTGCAATTTTTTTCCCTACTAAGGGAAAAAGTCCCTAAGGACTGGTGATCAGTTTGAGTATAGCTGTGAAGAAGCATGAACAATGATGTTGTGTATAATCCTACTTTCAGAGAAACATCTTGTGGATTCAATTTTACTGGATCGCTATGAATTTGTCTACTTTTATCATTTCCCACTTCTCTTTTAAACTGCTTCTGCATATGAGACAGCCATTTGCCCTTAGGTTATAAGACCTTATAAACTCAAACTGTGTTCTTAAGAATCTTAAGATATGCAAGCTTAGATATGCATAATTTTACATGTAAATACTCTAAAGTGGCACTTCTGGAGGTCTTCGGAAACTGAATTCTGTCTTAAATTGTTTGTGCTTTCGATCAACCTGTAGAAGCAACTTCAGTTTTAATACTAAAAATTTTCTGCTATGAATTCTTCACTTAAGTATACTTGTACATATTGTAGCTTTGTGATCAATAGGCTATCAAAAGCAGTCTTAAAAATAATTATTTATGCATTGTTTTTTTTCTGTATCTCTAATTTTTAAATAGACATGAAAGAGAGAATGACTTCCAGTGCCTTATAAGGAAGAAAAACAGGTTTTAACCTACTTTTTCCTACTTTATATTTCTACTTAAATAGAAATAAGCAAGTATTGACTATTACTCGGTGAAGACTGAGCACAAAGTATGTGTATAAAAAGGCATCAAGTATATTCCTTAATATCAAAAATAGTTGAATTATAATTATTTTATATCTGAATATACCAGCTTGCAACTGGCTATAATTTAAATGCTACCTTCTATCAGTTTTTCACTACATCAGTGCAAAAGAAGACCATTTCTACACAAAATGGAATGGCTGTTCTGCAGTCTGAAAAATGACAGTCTGCTAGAATACATTAAACTTGGTCCATAGAGGAAGTCAGGAGCACAGGTAAAATACACTTCCATTATGTAATAAATTATTTTGAAATATTCTGATGACTTTTTTATTCTCACTCTCTTACCAAGCAATAAAATATAGAAATTGTCTTACTTTGAATTTTTGTTTGGTTGGTTGGTTGATCTATAGTGTCATTGAAAGAGGTTCTTCTATGACTATGTGAAGTAAAGCTCTTTTGACTGGTCTTGCTGCTGTATTTTAACTTTCAAAAACAATGTGAGCGGTATGAAATGAATGAATCAGACAATACAGGCATAAAAATCTGTTTTAGTGCATTTGCTATTTGGAGAATTGCCTTTCACTTACAAAAGAATAACTGATTATAATTTGTTAGTTAGGCAACTGTGCAATGGAAGTTCAAATTATGAGAATGCTTTTTTTTAAAAAAAATACCATATTTGAAAAGAAATTATTTATAACTTTGCTCATTATTGTCAGACTTCTTCAAAAATAAAGTCTGATAAAAAGTTTTTCTCTTTCTGTCTTTCACAGAACAGAAGTTAGAAGAAACGTCAAATGACTTGGGAACAATTAATTGCCTGCCATTAGCAATATAGTTTGTAATGCAATGGTTCTTATTAAAAAAGAAAACAAAACACCCAAAATTAAGAAAAAGACTACTTTTTTGATAATAAAATAAGAACTATTGAAACACTGTTGACGTTACAAGAAGAATATTGAAGTTACAGAAAGTTATGATGGGAAGACAACAGCTTAATGAACGGACTGTATCATCAAAAGTTTTTCTAATCTGCTCCCTGCTTCTGTGATCAATATGAATATATTATAGATTTTATTTCAAGTCCTGGAAGACTGGGCTGCCTGACTGCACATTTTTGGAAGAATGTACAGAGTGAATAAAAACCACTCAGAGTTTATGAGTACCCAATTAAAAATGAGTTAATGTACAGTTAATACATATAAGAAAATGCACTTAGACTCCCAGTGATTTCAGACAACCAAAAGCAAGGTCCTCATTTGACTATAGAAAGACAAAGAAAATCCAGAAATTCATCTATGTAACTTTTGCCCTAAATACAACAAAGTGAGAATAAGTAATTTGAACAAATGAAATTACTTGTCCATGGATAGGATTAGTCAATGATGGCTAACTCCTGCAATACAAGATATATTAGATCTGATACACCTTAGATTGTATAGATTAATATGTTCTGGAAACTACAAAGGAGATATTGACTGGGCAACTGGTCAGCACAGCTAATATATCTTTAAAGAAAAATAGAAAAAACAGATGTAAATCAGCAAAGTTTTGTTTTGATTTACTGTTTAATCATTTATTACAGTAGCTGTCAAACAGGAAGGAAAGAAACAGGGGGAGAGAGGGTAATGATCTATAGACAGAATTATTAGCAAATAGCGACTCTGGCCACAGGTGATGGGGAGAACAAGGAGGAATGGAGGAATGTAACTGGGAGAATAATCCAGGCTAATGGCTAAGAAAGCTAAGGTAGCTCTGCGAGAGAATGAAGAACACTAAGTTCTGTAATGAAGCAATCATTAGCTGGGGTAAGCAGAAACAGAGTGGTTTGTTCAAAGGAGGGAAAATTTAAAAAAGTACCAAGCTTGCTTATTCAACTCATATCAATTTTATATTCCAACTCTCATTTCTTTATATATATAAATATTTTGGGTCGTTCCAATTACTATATCTTCTTGCAGTACATTTCACATCACACAAAACACAAATCTGAAATATATACACATTTAATTTTATGCATCTGTCAAGTTGTGACAAGATCTTCAAGTCATTAATAAATTTAAAGGCAAAATATAGTTTATATGTGTGTACGCATCTTTTTAATAACAAAAAAATGGATAGGCTAATATAGATACTCTTTTTGTTAGATAAAACTTCATATGATAACATGATAACATATGATAACATATGATTGTACTACTCGTACCTTTCAGAGTTCATCCAGATCCTTTCACAGTGCAATTTACTCTTATTCAGGTACTGCTTTGCAGTTTTAGTGTAAGTAAGTGTAAAAATAGAATGCAAAAAAAAAAAATATGGTGCAAATATGATCACCTGTTTCTTAATACATTGATTTCTCAATATTTTTTCCTGTCTAAAATTTGTCCTATTTCCAACCTCATTACTGATCTGCAAGTTAATGAACAATTTGAGCTATTTGTCAATGCCAGGAATAAAAAAAATACCGAGTTATTTCAGGATCATTTATATATCAGAAATCAGAAAATGCTACTTCTCCCACTCCACTTTGGTGTTAATTTGTTTCTGTCCATTAAAAGATATTTTCTTAGTTTGTAAAATCATCAAAACAGGATTAGTAGTTTTCAAGTACTTAAAACACAGCTCTTTTTTAAAAAAAAAAAAAGAAAATATTGGACTAAATGATCTCAGAGGTCCATTTTGTGGTGATTCTGTGATCAGTCAACTTTCTTTTCTCACAGATGCTATGCTTTCAATTGCCTATACTACACTGCAAATGTCAAGCCTCCTCCTTTGGCCCCCTGAGAACTGTGATTTTCCTTGTTTTTAGAGAGATTACAAAGCTGAAATGCATTCTGTTTTTGTTGTTTTTTTTTTTTTCAGAATCCCATTTCAGGATTTAAGTACCCAAAGAACCTAAATAAAAGGTGAGAAGAGATGCAGTAAATTCTGTTTTCAGGAGGGAGAATGTTATTTAATGTTTAACAGCATTATATCAGTGAGAATAAGACGTTGGAAACTCTTGGTTTTAACTTTTCTAGAGATATCTATTTATCTTTTCAACAGCCTACTTTTCTGACTGACTAATTCCATGCATAATTCTCTAGGATAGTCTATGAGTAATTTAGGAATTCCTGTTTGAGGAATATTTCACATTGCTGCCATTTTTATCATAGCAAAGATATTTTTAAGATTATCCAAGTATTGTGGCATATAAAGCTATTGGAAATTATGTACAATACTTAGTTCTGGAAAAAAAAAAGTGTTAGCTTTAAAAAAAAAAAAAAGAAAAAAGAAAAAATCTTTAGATTCAGAATGACCAAATGAAAAATGCTCATAGTCAATGCAAATCTAAACATTATGTTCAGAAAATCTTACAATTAACTACTCATCTCATCAGGAAGCAGACTCCTATATATGGCCATCTAGACCCCCTGGGCTTCCCAGTGCTCCACCAGTGACCAAAACTGCAGCATCTTCTAACTTCAGAAATGCCAGGAATGCCTTACTGGGCAACTAAGTGCCTCTCCAGAAAGGCACAGGTATCTCCTATCTCCTACCTCATTACAGTTAACCCCTAGCAGATTTCTCCAACATCACAGGACATCTCAAGTGATGTGAGGTGTCCATGTGTGAAGAACACAGCAAATGGCAAGCTCCTTGCCAGAAATGAAGAGGTCTCTGTCAGCTTTAAGAGGAGAATCAAGAAAAAACTCATGTATCTACATGTAGATGGTGAACAGATAAATGTTGGTGGGTGAATCACCAGTAGAATACAAGCCCCAAAAATTAAGGAGAAAAAAAAATTGTTCCTTGAGGTTGCTTAGGCAATATAATAAATCAAAGTAAATAGAGAAAGCAGATGCTCCTGAGACTTAACAAAAACATATTCTTCCACTTGAATAACTGTGTGTCCAAAAGTGTATGAAATAATTTTTGTCATAATGAAAACTGACATCATTGGTGATGGTGCAGCAGAAGCGAAATTCATGTTTTTCGAATATAGAATTCATATATATTTCCTAAAAGATGGTTATGTACTCAAATTGGCATATTTTGTGCACATCCTTACCACTAAAGCATTTAGGTGTTTAAGACTACAGACTAAATAAGCACATTAATCTTAACTGTAAATAACAGTTTAGACCTATGGACTTGGTTAAATGCATCACTTTTCCCTCCTGAATCCATGTCAAATAATTCAATTTAATAACTTCCTTAAATCAAAAACAGTAATTAATTTTGTGAAATAATCTTGTTTTACTGAACTCAAATATATTGCTTTCATTCAGTAGGTAAACTCTGTAAAATTATTAATTTAGGAACATAACAGCTTGAATCGGTAAAAAGCAAATAAAATTAGATCATAAATGCAAAGGTAAAAATTTTGGATAATATAATTTTGGGTGGCATAATCCATAATCTTCCTTATAATTCAAGATGAGTTCCAACTGTAGATTTTTAAGAGAGATTTCAATTAATTATACTTTTGCTTCCCTTAAATAGTATTTCTTGAATATTATTAGTATAGATCTGTGATTTTTTATTTCTCTATATTTTTCTATCAATTGCTTTCAGAGAAAAAACACTTTAGGATGGCTCTGTGTTCCCAAATCTCTACCAGATAGCATCTTTTCTTTCCTGCTGTTGAGAGATGAAAAATCTTCTATCTTCTGTAAAATGAAAAGCTTAGTGAAATTTTGTGGATTTTAAAATAACCTTCCTTCCTTCCTTCCTTCCTTCCTTCCTTCCTTCCTTCC
>JAUBOD010001009.1:1528031-1545635 GCA_032353885.1 Nothura maculosa
GTGTTTATTAATGGGAACATACCCAATTGGAGGCCTGTGGCCAGTCATGTCACCCAGGGGTCAGTACTGAGTACAGTCCTGTTCAACTTGTTCATAAATGACTTGGACGAAGGGACAGAGTGCACCCTGAGCAAGTTTGCAGACAATACCAGGGTCGGTGGAGTGGACAACCCTCTGGAGGGCTGTACTGCCATCGTGCTGGAGAGTTGGGCAGAGAGAAACCTCCTGAGGTTCAACAAGGACATGTACACACCTCCTGCAGCTGGGGAGGAATAACCCTAGACACCAGTACAGATTAGGGGTTGGTCTGCTAGAGAACAGCTGCACATAGGAGTCCTGGTGGACAAGAAGTTAACCATGAGGCAGCAGTGTGTCCTGGCCAATGGGATCCTGGCTTGCATCAGGAGTGTTACCAGCAGTTGGAGGGAGGTGATCCTGCCTCTCTCCTCAGCTATGGTGAGGCCACAACTGGAGTATTGTGTTCAGTTATGGGTTCCTCAGTACAAGAGCGATGTGGAGCTTCTAGAGAGGGTTCAGTGGAGGGCAATAAAGATGGTTAAGAGATTGGAGCATCTCTTGTATGAAGACTATGTTAGTTGGGCCTGTGCAGCCTGGAGAAGAAAACGTTGAGAGGGGATCCGATCAATAAGTATAAATACCTGAAGGGTGAATATAGGGAGGAAGAGACCAAGCTCTTTTTATTAGTAGCCAATGAGCAATAGGTATAAGTTAAAACACAGGAGGTTCCCTCTCCGTATGAGGAGGAACTTCTTCACTGAGAGTGTGACAGAGCCCTGGAACAGGCTGCTCAAGGAGGTTGTGGTTGTGGAGTATCCTTCTCTGGAGATCTTGCAAACTTGCCTGGAGTAGGCATGTTGGACCAGATATCTCTGGAGGTCCCTTCCAATCTTAATGATTCTGTGATTCTATAACAGATCATCTTTTGTCAAGTAAAAGAATTTGTAAGAGATAAGCAGTTCTATATGAATAAAAGACTCTAGACCACACTGAATTATTTGTAGTCTAAAAATGGAAGGATAAAAGTGAAATAAAGCTAGAGCATTTGGCAAAACTAAAAGGGAATATAGAGATATATGTATACATACAATTACATATTTGTGTATATATATATACACACACACACACACTATTTTTTAAAAAAATGTTTGATCCTGCCTATTTAGTGTTCTAGTGCTTAACTTGTAAATTTTGCCTTGGCATTTTCTACTATATTTCCTGATTATTTCTGAGATGCAAATGTTGCATAAAATTGTTAATTAAAACTTTAAAGTAATTTCAAGTCCTGATGTTCACTTGAAGGTAAACTAACTTAAATTATTCTTAGAAAAATAAAAATTAAAGTACTGGGAGCCTTTAAAGCATTTTTTTAAAGTAATTCCATAACCATTATGAGTCAGTCTTGATCTTATTAATATTGATTACTTTGCACTGACATCAAGTTGGTATAATGCTTTGATGTACAAGAAAATTGATTTCATCCTAAAATAGAACAAAACCTCCATTTCATGATCTTCTTCCAACTTGTCTTTTCTTTGGCACTAGACATTCTCATTCCAATCTTCCTTTCTATTGGAATTATTATACTTATGAATTAGGCAAGTGATCATTTCTTGCAGACTGTGGAGTGGTCATCAGTTCCAAAATATTCAAATAAACTCATTGCTGATGCTACTTTTAAAGAAAATCCTATACTTTTTTTTTTGTAATCATTTGAAAATATGGGTCAGAAATATGTGCTGGAAGATGTATGGTTCTTTTTTGATCATTTCAGTACCTTTGTACTGCTCAAAAGTTTTATATAGTTGCATTACTTTTAATCATTCATTTGAAATCCTTAGCTCTCTTTAAAGTGACTTATGGCCACACAAAGGAGTTTATGTGACAAACATAAAAGAAAAATGCTACTTACTAAGCAATACAAGTTTTCAGTTTGAAATGACATTTGAAAGAACTAACATATTTCAAAGGATATGTTTTCTAGTTTAGTTTTGATTTATTTTGATTTAGTTTTGCTTTTTTTTTCCCCAGATGCAGCATGGAATTCCCTGAAGGACTTTTAGTTTATTATGAACACCAGCAAACACTATATTCCTCTCTATTAATGAGGAAGGTCAACACATTGATATTTATTTGGACAAAAGTCTAATTTCTGTAGAACAAGCATAATAATTCCATAAATGTGAGTTGATCTAAAAGTACTATTGCTTATTATGATGGAAAAAATAACATATACTTTCTTGGCATTCTAGAAAATAGAATATAAAAGTTCATATATAATCAAGGTGTTTTCTTTCAGACAATACTCGAAAGTGCCCACTTTTCCACCTTGATTTTGGTGGCATTTGTGAATATATTGCTTTGTAACCTAACTATCAACTTATTCCTATATATAAGCATGTATTGATCCAAAAAAAAAATAATTTAATTTGTGTATGCAACACTTAGAGAATAAATTGCTACCATTTTGTATAGTATAAGATTTGGAGTTAGAAAGGAAATATAGAGATGATTAAGTCTTGCAGGTTGTGTTTAAATCAATAGATGTTGGCAATCTATTTTGGCAAGTTTCCCTCAAGAAATGCAATTGATGAAATGAAAGAAGAAATATAAAAGTTGCAAAGACTATTTATGCAGCAACTGAAGAAAAGCAATTTTTTCTCCATCAAACAGTTAATGAAGTATTTTATTTTGAAGGGAAGAATGAATGAACAGTTCATTTTGAAATCTTCAATGAGAACCTTTAGTTTGATTTTCAATATCTCCCTAGGAAACTAGCTTGTTAATATGTTTTGGTATTTTGGTCAGGCCAACTGTATCATTTAGTTCCAATATCCCCTGCGTCCCAACTGGTTATAAAACAGCAACAGGATTAGTGTCTGTTTTGATTTTTGTTTTTTTTTACCTTCATACAACTTACATCTTGTTCTCAGATTTTTATTTCAGATCAGAGAAAAGCGAAATTATAAAGAAATTTCAAAACATATTTCTGTACAAAACAGTGAAAAATAAAATGTACTTAAGGAAATGGCAAATTTCCCTTGTAGACTAGTGGTATTCAAGAAATGAATAGGTATTATACATAAACCACTTCATGAAAATTAGTAAATTCATCACTACTCATATTTCATGATAAAAATGGACTCAAAATGACAACCCAAAAGTAATAGAAAATCAAGCTAAATCAAAATCTTCGATATATCTTTGCCAATTATTCCATAACTGAATGAGCTCATCATAATCCATAATCTTGAGGAAACATCTGCTTATGCAGGTGTCTGAGATTCCCTCAGGGAATCACTCTGATCAGTTCAATTCTCTGTCAGCAGCACTGGCTTGTTGAGGGGCATCTGCTTCTGTGGCTTACCATTTTGTTGAGCTGTGTTTCATTCAGTAAAATCAATGATGATAAACTGAAAAGGAATCTTTGGCAATAAAGTTCCTGCAAATAGAGAGCTCACAAAAGGCTCTCCTGCAATGTAAGGCAAAGTCAGTGAGGCAAATTCCCTGTTTTAGATAATATATTAAAACATATAAGGCATATTCTCTATCCTCACACATACAGAAAAATTAGGGAAAATCATATCCTGTCATCTGCTTTACCTTTCACAGCTATGAAAAAGACTATGCCTAAATATTCAATAAAAAAATCTGCTATTTCAAGTCTAGCTTTGTCAACAGTCCCACCATCATTCCTAAACCTTGTGGCTGACATGAGATGTCATGACAGTGCTGCACAACAATAGCTGCTAATCATTAAGTATTTAGATTAAGGATTCTCAATACTATACCTCACTATAACATACTTAATGTATTACTGATACAGATGTGCTGCTAGATATGGCATTTCATTTCCAACTTTTTACTTGCCCATGATGTCTCTTGTAGTTAATCAGGATAGAATTTCTCTCTTCTGTTTTTCTGCTTTTGAAATTATAAAATCTAGAAGCTCCTTGTACTACAAATCAAATGAGTTTGTTAAGGAAACCTGAAGAGATTCACATTTTGTTAGTGTGATACTGGGAGAAGCTCTGTAGAGTTGAATCTATTATTTACTTATCAGGATTTATTTCTGATTAACTAAAATCCATAAATTACAAAATGTATCAGGGATTACTTTGTTGGTCATACAAAATATTTTTGTTTTCCACAAAAAATGTATTTTTGAATGAAGTCACTTCTTTAAAAGTTTTATAATAAATGGAACGCTACATAGGTTCAACAAATAAAAGACACAGATTTAGGCTTGTCAGTGTCAGTTTGTGAGTGATCCAGCTTTGTGTATTATCATTTCACTCTTTGACTTTTTGAATGATGAAAGAGTAAAGTAACAGAGCCAATGAAATGACATTTTCTGAGACATTTTGAATGTGTATGGTAAAAAGTGTAATAAATTGCCATAGCTCGACTTTATTGTTTGTTGCTGATAACTGAAAAACTGCTCTTATGTCTCTCCAGTGACTCCAGATGAGACATGTCCAACCCCTTAGAGGTTAAAGGCATTTCTCTTCAGAGACTTTTCTTTTTATCATTCAAGCTTCTTACAAACTGGTACTCATTTAACTTGCAGACCGTCTTGATTGGTGCGACCAATTTAATTTTTTAGATCAAGTACCACTTTATGAAATCAAAGAACAGAGCAGAGTGGTTGCTACCTCTGGTATATTCCATACAACATTGTTAGGTTCTGGTTTTTGTTGCTGTTGTTTAACTGAAAGAGTTTTTATGTTCCAAAAGATTTTCAGCTCAGATTAAAATTAACTGAAGTAAAATTATAAATAAATTAAAGAGGAAGAGAGAATGAGAAATAAAATGCTTGCCATCATAATCAGAACTGTCTCTTTATCTTTTTATTTGGTGCAATTTGGTGCATGGAAGAGTGCAGAGATACAGAGTGAAATCACCTGTCCAACTGCTTTGAAATATTCCAGCAACACTGGAATCTTAAATTTTACATTCTTTCTTAATAATCTGGTTAATTGTTCATTTTCATGTTCTAAATCTAATTTCCTACAGATAAATCATAATCCAATGACAGAAACAACCACACTGAAAGCTGCCTTACAAATTCCAAAGTTGCTTGAATATTTTTTTATCCCATTTTTAGATTAACACAGCCTTGTACAATGCTACATTTATGGCAGACTTTGAAGCTAAGATAGGGCAAGTTGGCAAGAGTTGATGTAATTTTCAAGAACAGTCTAGTATTCAACGCTTCATGTGAGAGATTTAACAGTTTTTTTCTCTCTCTCTATGTATATTAATTTAGATTACTAACCATTAGTGATCTTTTTAATAAGGATAAAATAAAAGGGAAAGAAAACAACAAATAAATGAATAAAAAAATCAAAGAGCTCTACAAAATCTATATATAAAAGCTTTCATAACAGTCCTCAGGATTGTCAGAAATGCAACTGAATATGTAAGGCCTATGCAGTGAGGACAGTCAGGTCTATCAGCAAATACACTGGTAGTGTTTGTTATCTATTTGGGAAAAAATAACAACTATATCTTCATAAGTTTCATTAGTCCATCTGGAAGCCCTAATTCTGTCTGTGTATGTCCGGAAGAAGCCTCCATAGTTTTCATCAAGCGAGGATGTCACAAATAAATAGTTAAGTAGTAGGATAATGATAATAATAAATCTAGTGATCTGAGAAGCAGGTAATGGATGAATAACTACCATACACATTTCAACCATATATGTTTTCAAGTCAAAATATCAATTAGAGTTCCAAGTTAAATCCAAAACAATACCGTGTTAGTCTGAAAGTCCAGAAGACCATTAATTATTTCAAAAAGAATAGCTTTTAAATAAATAAGTAAACAATAGGAAGTATGCTCAAGTAATTATCATGGCAAGATATAAAATGTGAGTTTGAGTATTCAAGAAAGGATATATGCAATTTGGTATTTTTATTAGTCCATTTTCTTTCAAATATTTGCTGTCCATGCTAGGGAACTAACAGGGCCAAGGTTCAGGTTCAAGCATGGGTGTATTTGCCTGAACTATTTGATTTTTAGCCCGGTTCCTCTTCCACTTTTGTCCCACACCTCCCAACATTCCCTTGGTCAATTCCTGGAGGCTCTTTGGGATAAAACTGTCAAGGGGTTATTCCTACTTAACAGTTCAGGCAGTACTACCTGGCTTTGGGGAATATTTACTCCTGTTGACAGGAGGGAGCTGTGTGGCCCTCAGAACGAGAGAAAGCACTCTGCTCATGTTGTCTGATAATATTCACGTGGCTTCTAGCTATGTCTTGTGGCCTACTGTAGTGCTTTCTGTTATGTTTAATGAGACATTTGATTCCAGAAGCAATCTAGCCTTGTTAAAATGGCATTACACTAGCTGATTTACTATAGGATTAGTTCTCCACAGCTGAATGCCACACTGATAATCTGATTGCACTGCTTTTCGTATTTGAACTATCATCTCATTTAGAAATAATGCATTTATTTCTAGGCAGTATGGTTTTGTCTCATATTCATATCACTTGTTTTTCTACACATAATGAGAGAATATCATTTAAAGAGGGTGCAGCTATTGAGACACCCCCACTTCAGCTAGCATATAGGTAGAAAGGTTCTACACTCTCGTACCACTCAGCTTTGTGAACTTGGATGAGTATTTTTTAATGTTAGATATTTTCACTGTTGCTGGCTGGACACAGATATTCAGTAAATAATCTGGGGAAAATTGTCTCAGATTTAATCAGCATTTACAATATGCTGTATTGGAAAGATTTTTTTTAGTGTCTCTGTTCTGCAAGTCTGGAGAAAAAAAAAAGTCAGTGTTTTGATTTGAAGTTGAGTGTAAGGCATTTGGTGAAGTATGATGACCCACATCATCTCAGGTGATTATTCAACAAGAAAAGGCAAACTGGAAGAGCAGAACTCTTAAGTATTGACCAGAGATATAGCTCTTCAGTAAACAGACAACTGAGGGAAGTTTGGATAACACTTCAGTAGGTTCCTGCAAACACTAGATACCAATACAAAAAAAGGGAGATTTCAGGAAACAACCATATTTTCAGAAGATTTATTTGAAATACTTTATTCTTATCTGCTTAATGGTATAAGCTTAATGGTTGAACAGATGATAGTCCTCAACTTATTATAGAAAATGAGAACTAAAAGTATTTTTGGACATCATTTTAGAATGTTTAAAAATGTTAATAAAATGGGAACATAGATGAATATTTAAGTTTTCAAAAGTGTCACATTCAAAAGAAAAACTTACGTGGAAGTATGATAGAGGAAAGGGAATGAAGTAAGACAGCTTGTTCTAAGTTTTTACTTTTCTAGGTATAACTTTATTAAGTATATATTAATTTTTTTTGAATTATAAGTATATATAAAATAATAACAAGAAATACAAAAGGCTAAAATATTGCAGCTGTTAGCTAAAATAGATTGCTCTGAATATTGAAATCTTGATTTCAGCATTCCAATATGTTACCAAATATACAGGAAGAGACTAGTTTCTCTGAATGAGATCCATATAAAGCAGTATATTGATAAGAGTAGTTGGAATTTACAGTTTAGTACTGTATAGATACTTCTTTTTTCATTCTGAATTCATTCTGAATTTCTTTTGTTTTTCACTGTGTAAACAAGGGTTTTATATTGAGAGAAAAAAACATCTGTCTGAATGGCTCACCAGGTCGATTTGCTTTAAAAAGAAAAAAAAAAGTGAAATTAGGGTAAATTACATACTGGACAGAAACATTAATATTATTATATGTGACAGCAGGAATAAGGGATAGTGAGTATGTACTTCTGGATGCACAGAAGAATCTGACAATAAATACTTGATAGCATTATCTAGTTAGTGTAGGCACATTCAGTCATTAGCAGCCCTGTGTAAGACATATTTGAAAGGCAAGAAACTTCAGGAATTGTATCTGCTCAAAACTAGAAGAAGTGTGAAAACAATCAATTACAATACTATTTGCTTGATAGAGGCGTGAGTGGATTTAAGCATATATTTTCACTAGTGTGATTTTTTTACTAAAAATGAAGATATAAAATTTAGCTTTTTAAATAAACCCTGATTCAAATCAAAGCATATTTTTATGTTAAATGATTTTGATGATAGCATTAATAAAAATCAACAAAATGCATGTAATTCTCCGGCATATATAAAATTATAAATACTACACTGAGCACACCATTTTACTTTCTGACAATTTTGATTATGTATCTGTATTTATTTTACTATCTTTTCATGCAATTAAGCAACAAATAGTGAAGAATACTCAGCAGTATTTTCCCATTTCTCACAGTCTAGAACATAGTGATGTACTAGACATTTCATAATGTGACTCTTTTGAAAGAAAATATATATTTTTATGTAGTTTTTTAATTTAAGACTCCTAAATTTTTAGATTTCCTGTGGGTCATGAAATTTTGTTATCACAATCTGCTCTAAATTGTCCTAAGTTTTTAAAGAGTTATGTTCCATTACTGTAGTAACTAAGTAATTCTCAGGAGTCTTTCGGATCTGAAACGGATGAGAGGAATGTTTATGTCAAAATTTTTATTCTACTGGACCTACAACTAGGCAGTAAAACAAACACTTAAAGCTGACTTACAGTTATTTTATGTAGTCATACAACTTGAATATGGACACATAGTCTCTGGCAAGATGGCAGTATGCATTAGTTAGTCTGTACCTACATAATATATTTGAGTAATATTTGAACTTTTAGGTTAGATATAGGTAGCTGGTACTCTGCTTAAATTAGGAAATATCCAGATCTTAGACCTTTTAGATTCTTAGATCATTTTAAACCAGTTTCCATTTTTAGCTAAAAAGTGACAGGAAACAGCCGCTTTCTGATATCTCTAGTGTGGTTACATCTGGTCTACATGTCAAGGACTGCATTGTTTTTTCTTATTCTAATGGTTGCAGAAGTTTCATGACCTGGAAATAAAAGAAAATATTTTTGTATGTTCCTACAAATTAAACAACAAAGACTTTATATGACACCCTGGAATGTGAAAACAGCTCTAATCAGTCTTCTGAAGCTGAGCCAATGTGCATCAGTAAGAAGTCATGGAGAAAAGAAGCAAAGTTTAGTGCATTCAAGCAAACAGCATGAGGGTTATGATCCATTATTCCTGTAGAGAGCCAATGTCTTTTAGGCACCTTTAGAGATTAGATATTTTTTGAAAGTCATTAATCAAAATAACTTTTTAAAATATTTAAAACCACATAATCCACTTAAATTACATTTTAAGAAAACATAGGAGAATCTGTTCCTTAGGCACTATCGTAAGTTTTAAAAAACTTAATTTTAGACAGCAACATTTGAAGTACATTATGATAAAGTGTAAGTGTAATAACAGAACCTGTCCCAGAACACTGATATTCATCTTTATGCTCATAATTTCCTGTTTACTACTAGAGCACTCCAAACTTGCTGTAATAAAAGTAAATTTATCTATATGTGGAAATATATCTTATTTTTACTTACAAATAGAAAATCTGCTCAATAGAAAAATTGATTCTATATAATCAAGTAATATACAGAATGCCCTCAAACTAGACTGAAGACTAGAAATTATTATAGGAGAAAACATTTAACTATTTGTGTTAAAACAATGGATCATCTGTTTTTTTGATTTATCAAAGTTAGTTTACTACATGACTAAAGAAAAGAAAATGAGGTAGCACAATTATATTCTATTCTACCTATATTTATAATTATATAGAATGTTATATGAAAGGGTATTTGTGAACTGAATTTGCATGAAACCCTTAGAGTAGAACTAAAATCAAGCATCTGCTGAGTAAACTAAAGCAATTTTCCCATATTATGACATAACTATTTAGTTCATCTGCCAGAAGATATTTAAGTAATCTGAAAGCTAACTATCTATAATAGGTTCTATTAGAACTGATGATCCCAGTGAATGAAAGAAATTGGCATAACGATAATTTATCACCAAGTGCTGCAACAGTTGACACAAAAATGCCATTCTTCAAGCCTTTCAGGATAATAAACCTATTGGGGAATACTCCTAGAGAGGTTCCTACAAATATAAAAAAAAACTTGCTTCCAGTAAGCCAGTGCCATTCTAATATATTTACAAACACTTCAAAAAGCTAAGTTACAAATTATGTTCAAACTGTTTTTGGAATGTCCCTGTATATATTGAAAAGTCATAAGCAGGACAATTTCTTGACTATGATTTTCCTTATTAATTACTTATTTTCTTTTAAACATGACAAATATATATGTATGCATGGCATATATACATTTAGCAAATCATAGAAACACAGTCCTGTCCTGATTTTCAGGAGAGCAGACTTTGGCCAAGATATTTCTTTGTCTCAGTCTCCACTAATAAGAGCAGGGGTCAGGGAGCAAAGTCTCTGTGGAGTAAAACCAGGTTAGAGGACATTTTAAAAACATTGGTTGCATGTAAGTGCATAGAATATGATGGGATGCAGTCACATATGGAAGTGCAGAAATTAAAGTACAGGCCATTTCATTTAAAGAAATGTTTATATTTGTTCACATATAGTATCTTCACATATATTACCGGGAAGATAATCAAACCTTGGAAAAGGAAGCACAAAGAGGTTGTGCAATCTCCATCTTTGGAGATATTCAAGACATGACTGGGCATAGTCCTGGATAAAATTCTCTAGCTTACCCTGCTCTGAGCTGGCAGTATGAGACTAGATGACATGCAAAGGTCTTTTCTAACCTCAATATTCTGTGATTCTATGAATACTTTCTTTCATGACATGCCATTTAGCTCAATAATGGAATAGGTTTGCTTTCCACTTTGTATAAGTGTATTTTTCTTGTGATAGGAAATATATCAAATACCATATATCTCTCTCCATCTTATAGTACACATATATACAGGACACAGAACACAGGATACAGAGTTTGAAGGAAGATCTTGGATCATGCCTGGACTCCTTCTGTCATGGTGACATCATATTACTTGATGAATTAATTGATCTATATTTAAATATATATTTATGTTGTTTTTCTCCACTTTGCTTTCTCTCTTCTTTTTTTAAAAAAAATTTGTTTGGGAAACTTTGGCTAAATTGTATTTAAGGTCTAATCATGTTCATTTCCTTTCAAGGCAACATTCTCTTTTAAGGTTAAACTGTTTGAATCCCTAAAAAGCTCTCTTCTCTTCCTCCTTTTCCTCCAGATAATGCATTTAAGGAAACCAGTCAACTTAAGCTTTCATTCAGTTACCTTTAAAAAAATCAAGCTTTTATATTTTAAATATGAAAAAAATACATCAATTCTTGATGTAATCTTAGTTAATTGGAAATTACATTTTTTGTGTGTGAAGTCAGTTTCCACATTAAATGACTCCAAAGTGACTGAAATTAAATGTGAGAAAATGTTGGGCATCTATTAATTGTGTATCCTACAGTGTTTAACAAATATAAGAATTTAACTATTATCTAATTCGTTAGCTAAGGAATACTATGAATACTTATTGTTTATTACACACTGTTGGTTATGAAGTATTGAGGGATAGATGTGCAAAATAATGACTTTTTCAGAAAAGAGTTAACATTGGCTTCCATTCCTAACATCATGTTTCAAGATAGAGTGAAAGGCAGAAATAACCTGGCTAGAATAGTAAATAAAATAATTTACAAAAACATGAAGTTATTTTCCTGAAATTAAATATATATAAATAAATCATGTGATTTAAAGCTACTAAATATAATTCTGATTATTTTTCTTATATGCTCATAAAGGGCCATAATAAAAGGAAATTCTGATTCAACTGCATCTCATAGAAGTCCATCTACTCATTTCTAAAATGCTTCATTTTCCCTGACCTCAGTGTAGAGCAGTCCCCTTCTCCATATTTCACAGTAAGTTTTATCACAGACTAAAACAAATTAGAGACCATATGATAGAGCAAATATTCACTGTGAGTACAAACATATTTTGTTGCCTAGAAGTGACAATAAAAGTCATGAATCTATTTTCATAACAGGCTAATAAGCTCAGTTTCTGATTAATAGAAAAAAGATATAAATGTTTTATACTAGAGTCGTAATTGCTTAGATTATCATTTCAATAATGATTTTGCTGTTATTAAGTTATAAATTAGCACGGTCTGCAGTGTCACCAGTGTCACCAGTGAGTTAAGGAATGTTAAATATACACTCATATTAATGTATATATGCATATACTGTCTATTCTCTTTAATTATAATAATGCATCTTAATATCAATTTTGCTTTAAGTTTTGAAAAAAAAGACTGAATTTACTAAGTGTTTTAGAATCCAACAAAAAAGTTTAAATGGCAATCAGAATTTGAGAATTATCTTTTAAAAATCAATTCAATTTGTATTTTCAAGCATTTGAATTTTCACAGCTGTGCTATTATAAAATACAATATGCCTGATGAAAACTGTTAAACTGCTCAGTTGCTAAAAAATAACACCTGATGATTTTTCTAAACTTGCACAGCTAAATAATTTAATATTTGCAGTTTCTTTTATAAAATCTAGCTTGACTATGCAGTTAAGTAAAATTTATATTGCTTTCCTCACTGACATCTATAAATGTCTAATATTTCATGGCTTGCTTTTTTAATTTAACATTTCCTATTTGAAATCAAATCTATTATTAAGCATACATATACATCTCCTGTATAAAACAATGATTATATCTTTTTTTTTCCCTCAATAGGGCAGTATTTGATTTTATAGAAATATTTTGTGATGGTAGTTTTTCAAATTGTATCTTTTTAACAAATCAAAGGCAAAGAACAATGTATGTACATGATCTAATGAACTTGGAGGCTGATTTTTCTTAACATCTGTAGCTTAGTCTTATAAACTATACTGTACTTATCTTTTGCCTTACACTTGTGAGTACTCCCATTGAACTCCAGAAGTTACTATCATGATAAAGCATTTTCAGAACTGGCCCTGAGATAATACAGGAAATTAAAGATTCATAGAATTGATCATAGTGGAAGTTATAATGCACTTTCATCATATCTCTGTGGTGAGAAATTTTCCTGCCTATGTTTCTGGCAATTAAGCCTTTATTATGTTCTTTTTCTTTCTGCTATAGTTCTGTTCCAGAGAGATCTGTTATTTTACAAGAAGATGAAAAACATTTTCTAAAAAATCTGATGTAAAATAAAGTTTCTAACAATGATTTGTATATGGTTTGGGGAACTTATCTTCTGCACACACAGGTAGCATCTGGACTTTAATAATGCACTAAGCTGTCCTTCGATATGGACAATTTCTCTACAGTAGAGAACAGTCATGTGAAGGAGATATTCACTTTGTTATAATTACTAAGAAGTATTTTGTTGATATTCCTGTTGAATAGAAGATCACAAGTATTTTTAACACAATTCCTTCTGTCTCATCAACCAGCATGATTGTCCTGTTAGTCTTGGAAACCTGACAGCTTTGATGAGAATACCCGCTGCTTGTGTTTCATGACTGACGTATTCTCATTTGGCATCAAAGAAGAGTTCGATATTGCTTGAACTCATTTCAGAAATGATGGTTTCCTTTTCAAATGGTCTTACTCTATGCTTCTGTATCCTCTACAACTAATCTTTGTCTGACTTCTAATTTAACATAAAGGAAAAAATATTTAATTAGCCTGTCTTTGAACCTTTTAGTATAAGTCCCTTAACTTCCTAGTCTAGTAGTAAATAGAGTGTTTTATGGGAGACATTTGGAAGGAATAATTTATGTGTATTAATCATCTCTTATGAGGACAAGATTCTGTCCAAAATGTCATGTTTAATTCAGTTCTCTGATTAAATATTGACAAAACTTTTGACAGCTAAATCTCTGGTGCAGTGAGTTTCTTTGTAGTAAAGTACATTCTAAAAGACCAGTGTTTCATAAAGTAATGGAAAAACTGCGGGATCCATCCCCCTCAAAAGATTCACACAGAAATTTTCATGTAATCCCATATAATTGTTACTTGTCTGAAAGGGAAATAAATGTGTAAGGATAACCTAGGGGATATAATATACATGAGTGTCTAAAGACTATTAATAAGCTTCTCATGAGAAGTTAAGAAACTTTCAATGAAATTAAGAAAGTACAATTCCTTTCATGGAAAACTTTAAAGATAGGAAATGTGACATGAGTAAATAATAAGTTCTTGCAATAGAGAAAGATTCTCAGTAGAATTCTGCAGAGACCTGAGTGTTGACCAATGTTGTTTAATTGACAAGTGATATGGAAAAGAGATGAAAAGTAAGATGAAAATATCTGTTGATGTGCCTAATGGCACAGGACGATTCAAGATAACAAGAATTGAGAATATACATGAGTAGGAACTGCAGAAGGATATTCTAAGACTGATTGACTAGGCAGAAAAATATTCAAAGAAAATTAATGTAAATAAATATAACTGATGTGCATGGTGAAAGTCTGTCACGTCACATACAAATGTCATGTATATAATGATGGTTTCCCCTTTGCTACTGAACACCATTGGGAAAATGAGATTACAACAATCTGTTTATGAAAACATCATCCCTTGATAATAATTAAAACAAAATAGAAATTACAACAAGAGAAATAAAAACAAAAAAAGGCAAACAAGCTGAACGCTTTAGTGATAAAACTGGATTGCAGGAGTAAAAATTTTTATCAAGAAAAAGAAAAAAAGGGAAATGCTCCAAGCTTTTTTTTTTCCTTCTTCCTTTTTTTTTTTTTTTCTTTAAATATGACTATAGGAAAAGAAAAACTACATTAAGTAGTTGGGTGGATATACTATATCACCATCTTCTCATTTAGTCTCTGTGGGCCTACAGCCACACACTCGAGCAATTAATATCAATCTCGAGTGCTTTATTTATGAAGTACACCAGTGTGCCTCTTGAGAGGCTTCCAGAACATCTGAAGGAGACTAAAAATATTTATGAACACTGTAATAGCACTTATACATGGATAATGCATTTCTGAGAAATAGAAATACAAACAGTTGAGCCACTCTTGATAGCCTATAGTTAATCCAGAAGTCAATCCTCCTTTTCTTAAGGAGAAAATGAAAATTTCCCTTTACTGATTATATTTCTTGCAACAAACTTGTGAAATGAAGTCAGAAGAATAGGCTCAATATTCACTTCTGTTCACTTCTGTTCAATTTTTTCCACTTTACATGAAGAATTAAATACTTACTGAGTTACCAAGAGAATTAAAAAAAAAAAAAAAAGAGAGGAAAAGAGAAAAGAAAAAGAATAACATTTTTAATTAGGACATTTATGTATAATGAAAGACAGGGAGATTTTTAGTGCATTCTCAGAAAAAAATAAGACAACAATGCAAGCCTTTTCTTTTTTGGAAGTAGCTCCCTAGACAGTAATTATGGTTCATCTTTATTCATTTTTTTCTTGCAGGCAGTCAAAGGGCAAAATAACTTTATGTTTGCTTTCGTGTTTAATGGAAGAGGCTGTGCTGCCTAAGTCACATCTTAGAATTAGCTTTAAATTATCTTTAGTCATATCTAAATATGTGTATCATGCTGGACATGATAAGATAAAAATGCTTAGTAATCTGGTATATTCTAGAATAAAACTGCAGACATTCAGGGTTGAAGTGATATAAGCAAATAGCAGGTGTAGTCCACTTTATAACATTATCTTTGAGCTCTTTCAGTTGTCCTTCGGTATGCCTAGTATATCTCAATAACATCTTTTTTGTAGGCTTAAAGACTACCTGCATGCAAAAGGATTGCTGTATTCAACCACTGAAATATTAAAAAGGCTGAAGAGTCTTCTGTGCCAATTGATCTGTCTAAAATAGTGTTTTCATTCATTGATTATTTAATTCAATTGCACTAAAGAGTCTACCATAAAATATAATTCCTTTGGCAAGAAGGATTAGCAAAATTAAAGAGGAGTCTCAGGAGTTCCATTTTCATTAATATGTGTTTATCAGTTTTCAATAATTAGAATCATCATCTATTGCTATATTTTCATTGGAATTGACCTCTATTTAAAAAATAACAATCTAACTTTCAGGATTACAATAGAAATAAATGTCACCATTAATACTATCTGAAATAGATGTAATACATATGTTTAACTAAAATATATTTTTTGTCTGAAGCATATTTATGAATAAATTAGAATGTATGGATTTTTCTGTTTGTTTCTTTTCTCAACATTCATCAGAAATGAGTTCTTTCATAGTGTGAAAAAGAAGTACTAAAATACTTATACACCGATGCACTTTGAATGTCTGAGGCAAAACTATTTTTAAAGGAACAGGTATATAACTATTGTGCAGTATAAAGGCATTTATTTTTGGCAACTTAATAATTAGAAAATTTAAAGTATTTTTTATATTTTTGCATTTGTGTAATGATGGAACATTGAAAAAGATAAAAGTCTTTTTTTGTAATACTATATATTATACATGAATTGTGGAATTTTAATACTATATATTATACATGATTAAGGAAAAATAACAAAATATTTATGTTGAAAAATCTGTGGAAATTATATTTTAATATAGATAGCATTGTATAATATATGATTATAATTACAACATAATTACATTATTCCACTTCATATTAATGCCTATTATAATACTAATACAACAACCTCATCCTCTTCTATAATACAGGCTACCTGCTGAGGATAAATTGTTTCAATCTGTACTTGATCATTTGAAGAAGAAAAATAAACTAAGTCTCAATGGTATGGTAATGGTATGGTAATGACCTAGTAGGAAAAATAAATGCTACTGTACATAGACAGGCACAGTAAGCACAGTATTATATGAAGCCTAGAAGTAAATATTTTATTGTTAAAAAAAAAAAAAAAAAAAGAAAGAAGCCAAGAGTTAGCTACTGTTCAGTCAATGCTCAGGTTCTGTTTCTTTCATAGTCATGAAATAAATTTAGAATATTTAGAATGGTTATATGAATAAAATAAGTGTAAAAAACCTAACATGCTAAATATTATTATAATGACTACTTTTATTTTTTTGGTTAGGATGAATTTGGAAAAAAAAATAAATTTGAATAAAAAGGCAAATGCACCTTTCGAAAAGCCTTCTGGGCACCTGGTTTCATTTATTGAGTAAAATGAGAAAATATCATTTATATTTATTCAGTAAAACAGATCATTTTTTTCACACTTACATGAGATAAGTTTAAGACATATCAAGACAGCTAAAGGTATCTATAAGATTCAATCAAGTGTTGTATTGACTGCTATGAATTCAATTGTTTTAATTGATAACATTATAGTTTTCTAATTAATCATGTTCTATGGTGAAATGACTGGCTGAAGAGTGGTAAATGTTTTCTGTCTTGACTTCAGTAAGGCTTTTAACATACTCATGGAAGAGCTCAGAGGGTTATGCTGAATGCATAAAAGTCTACTTAGAGTGCTGTAGATAGTGTTGTAGTTAGTGTTGTACTTAGAGTCCTGTAGTGTTCATCAGGGGTCAATATCAGGTCAAATTCTGTTCAATTTAGTCATCAATGATCCGATGACCTCTAGATGACTAGAGGTCATCTAGTCCAACCCCCCTGCACACGCAGGGTCACCTAGAGCACATGGCTCAGGGCTGCATCCAAGCGG
>JAUBOD010001009.1:1552089-1565192 GCA_032353885.1 Nothura maculosa
TGGTAGTAAGCAACTAAGCAGGCCTGCATGTAAGGCACAAGTCAGGCTAAGCAAGGAATGGAGCATATCCGTCTCAGATGTGTTGATATAAGAAAAGTGTATCATAAATTTGGTCTTTGTGAAAGACAACAGAAATCCAATTGAAAGCATCTAGTTTTTTCTTTGTTTGTTGCTTTCTTTTTTTTTGTTTAAGCTGTCCTTTTCAGTGTAAGAAGTAAGATCTGATGCTCTCATGAATAAAATAAATATGTTTCAAAATGAGAAGATGCAGCAAAAGTATTGGTGCACATTATCTCCTGGATAGTTAAAGAATATACAGATTGCAGTAAATATTTCTTGGAAAAGCCCAGTAAAGAATTGCATGTGTATCTAGGGACAGAAAGAAGTTAATTTTCTGCCAATCAAATATTTGTTAGGGTAGTTCTGTGTTAGAATTATGCTAGAACTGCACTGGATCAATTCTTCTCCAAGCTGTAGTCAGCATCAGAGATCATAATTCCTCACTGAGACTGTTCTGGAGAGGGACTAGCTGGCAAAAGGAGAAAAAAAAAAAAGTAGGTTTATAAATGGAAATATTAAGATCTACAAGTCATACAGTTTTAAGGCTTCCGTAGCTGAGTATTGCCAGCCTGAAAACTATGAATTAAAATGCAAAGAGATACAAGAACATTAAATTGTGGACCAATGGCTGTGATTCTGATGGGAGGTCAAGAGGAAGAAGGGGATTGCCCGTGAACAACTGCATAGATTTTAATGACATTTAGACTATCTGTATTCATACTTAGTTATTTAAAATTGAATGGCCAATATTTCATTTTCATCAAATTTTATCTCCTACGGACAATAAATATGAAAGACCTTTTACATAATATATATTTTTAAGAGCTCACTATGTACATATGCATACACATATTAGTAAAAGAGTAACTTATTAGCTATCAGAGTAGTGTAAAAATGACAGAGATAGAGAGAAAATATTAATTAAGGGATTCAAGATAATTGTTTAGATGGTTGTTTTGATACTTTAGACATTAAACGGTATCTGGCCAAACTGTTGAAATGGTCATATCTACTTAATGTTTTATAATTAATTTGGAGAACAGTAAGATGGAAATTATAGCTACATAGTATTTGAACCCAGAGAAGTGCAACATCAAAACTGTAACGTAACTTGTAAAGTATTTTATCTCTGGATTTTTAACAAAGCCAACTTAATAATTGACTCATATACCTGAATTTCACAGAGATGTAGAAAGTAACTTTTTCAGATTGCAATTATCAATAGAAAATAAAATCTATAAATGAAAAATAATATTATTAAAAAGAAACCATACACTTCTTCGTAATGTCATTTCCTGATATACACTACAGCACCTCCTATAAATAACTATAAAAACTCAGTCTAGGTAGAGTGAAACTTGTGGAAATTCATGTTGACTTGTACTAACTTTGAATCCAAACCTTTTTTTTGTTGATTTTTGATACAATTTTTTGAAGAAATCATCACCAGTTAATCATCAGTTTTTGGTGCAGTCATTTTTAGTGTTTTCTTTTTTATTTTTTCCTCATTAAATAGTGTTTTGGAGAAAAGATGTTACTATGCTTTATGGCTCTAAACAAATATTCATAATTATTATTATATATTTTTTCAGTTAATTACAGGAATTTTCTTCTTTCCACTTATCCATGAAGAAGTCTTGTTATCTGCAAATGCACTAGTAATTTGAATGTTCTTGATTATTAATTAATTCTTGTGATAATTTTTACTGTATGAATTCACAGTAGAATTAGCTGTGAATGTTTCTTTTTTTTCTACTAGAAATTACTTTTGTGCTGGCTAACTGGAAGTGGTCAAATAAAAAGAGCATACTGGGTTACACACACCTTTCCAGCATAAATAGTAATATAAGAAGAAATAGCAGAGGAAAAAAGGAAACAATAATTTTGCAAAATATTGAATTTCCTAAGAGCCTGATCTTCATAAGAATTAAACTAATATAAGATTCATAGGCTGTTTGCAAACTTAAGTTTAAATAATGTTGCCACATTTACAGAAAATTGCTGAATGCATGCTTCTAACTATGAGTGGTACCATTATGTTTGCAAGATAATTCTTATAGTTCAGTGGATAAAAATGAGAGTAACATAACTATAAATGGGTCTTTTAGTACTTACCTTGTCTTAGAAAATTCCCATTCTGTCTATGTTATGATGCCTGAGGTACTGATACATAGACTAGACCACATTCCTGCCTGCCTTTTTGATGTTTGAAGAGATAGACATTTAAGGAGCATATTGATACTTTCTAAACTTTGTCTCATGTTGTATTAACACATGAGCTAGAGATAATTAGCTCTAGATTAGTAAAAGTGGTGGAAATCATAGAATCACAGAATAGTTAAGGTCAAAGGTGACTTCCACAGATCACACAGTCTAACCCTGCTCTAAGTTGAGCCAAAATCTGGGTCAGCTCGTGCAGATTATTCAGGGTTTGGTGCAGTCAAGTTTTGAATACCTCCAAGATACCTCTCTCTGGACAGCCTGCTCCATTATTTAACTCACTTCACTGTAAAAGCTTTCTTTCCATAATTTGGTGGAATGTCCCAAAAATATTTATCAAATTAGTTTGTTACTCTCTGTAGAGTTACAGATTATTGTGAGTGTCCAAGTATCTCCTGAATAACTGGGTAAAAATCCAGGTAGTCTAGTAAACAGTATGTGTGTTCATTGATGTTATACTATATGCTATCCAGTATATTATTTTAATTAAATATTATTGTGTTAAAAAGCAGTTATGATTTGTAGAGCTCAAATGAAATCTATTTGCAGTAGAATTGAGCAAATGCCACAAATAGTAAATAATTATCATGGAAATACGAACTGAATGATCATTGAAACTCATAAATGGTAGCATTCCTACAAGTATTATTTGTAAAAATAATTACCTCTGACAACTTACCTCTCAAGTGTACATACACTGCCCTGAAGAATAGGGCAATCTTGCAAGTTTAAGCACACAGAGATTCATTAAAAATTCTTTCCTTGTTAGAGGAGACCCAGCTGACTTCCTCGAATTACCTGCTTATAGCAAGAAATTAAATGCAAAGGGATGAGGGAATGCCTGCTTATATTAAAAAGAATGTTTTGTATTTTGAACTATACAATCTATATTATACATCTGCAAAAACATTGTAAAATTTTAATGCTTGTAAATTTGATATGGCAACATTTAAAGGAGTATAGTACACTCTAAGTCAATTAATTAAATATTCTATTGATAAGATCCACATATACAGCTGTAGATACCATGATTTTGCAAGAACTGGATAAAATATTTACACAGAAACACAGAAAATGGTTGAGGTTGGAAGGGGCCTGCAGAGATCATTTAGTCCAACCTGCATGCTAAAGCAGTGACACCTAGAGCACGTGGAACAGAGTAGCATCCAGGCAGGTTTTGAAGACCTCCAGAGAAGGAGACTCCACAATTTCTCTTAGCAGCCTGGTCCAGGACTCTATTACCCTCAGAGGAAAGTTCTTGCTTATATGGAGATAGAACTTCCTATGTTTTAATTTGTACCCATTACCTCTTGCCCTGTCACTGGCTGCCAGAGAAAAGAGTTTGCCCCCATCCTCTTTGCATTCTTCCCTCAGGCATTTGTACTTATTAATAAGATCCCCTCTCAATCTTCTCTAAACTAAACAGGCCCAACTCCCTTAGTCTTTCCTCATAAGATAGGTGCTCTGATTCTTTTATCATCTTCATTACTCTATACTGAATCCTCTCTAGAAGCTCCACATTCCTCTTATACTGAGGAGCCCAGAACTGCACCCAATACACCAGGTACGGCCTCACCAGAGCTGGGGAGAGGGGCAGGATCATGCCTCCAACCTGCAGGCAACATTCCTGATGCAGACCAGGATCCCATTGGCCTTATTGACCATGAAGACACATTGCTGCCTCATGGCTAACTTGTTGTCAACCAGGACTTCCATTCCCTCTCTGTGGATCTGCTCTCCAGCAAGTCAACCCCTAACCTGTGTATTGATGCCTCCCCAGGTTACTCCTTCCCAAGTGCAGGACCCTACACTTGTCCTTGTTGAACCTCAGGAGGTTTCTCTCTGCCCAACTCTCCAGCCTGTCCAAGTTCCTATGCTAAAAGTGACTGAAATATGAAATCTGTTATGAATATGTGGATATGTGAATATCTGTGAGACAACTTGTGGATTATGATCTATCAATGCTTGTAAATTTTGAGACAATTGTTCTTTCTCAAACATCTATTCAAATTTTGTGAAGTTTAGTTGCAGCATTTTCAGCAGCATCCTGGCTGTGGCTCAAGAGACAAAAATAATTGTATATTCTCTAACCAAAATGTTCTGAATTATTTTGTATCAGCAAAATCTCTCGCAAATAAGAATTTGAAAGCATTTTTTGTTTGTTTTTCTTCTTCGATCATTAATATTTTGAATCTTCAAAAAATTTTTTTTAAACCAAAAGAAATGTTTTGATATCTTAATATTCTGCTGTCCATTTATTGAAAAAGTGTAAGTGGAATATTTTACTTGATTGGATATAGCATCATTGTAGGAAGATTGCAGAATATTTAACATTTTATGATAGTGGTTTTAGAGCTTTTGCAATGTCATAAACCCATAAATATCTTATGATTTTCTTAATAGGATATCCATAATACACATAATTCTACAGCACATGTACACATATATAATTTCTAACATCTTTTTTTTCTTTTTTCTTTTTTTTTTAATTAGTGCAAAACTTAATAAAATACATCCTTGATTACGCTTATATTTAGATTCCTTGGGGTTTTAGAGCTAATGAGTTTTAATGAATGGCCAGAAGCTGCAGAGCTTCTGCATTATTACAGCATTTTTACCTGTTTTCTTCAGTAACCTCTTTTTTTAATAGCAAATTTGTTCCCTATATTTAAGCCTGAAATGAAAAAAATTTTAGCAGTCTGTGTGTGATATCAGCCTCTGAGCTAATTCTTTTTTCTTTTTAATTAAGGAGGAACAGAGTACCTGGAGGCAAAATCCTAATCTGAATAAAGTATTAAATGAACAAGCAGAGACTGCTAGAAAAGAAACAAAATTTATGAAGTGGTTGCCCAAAACAAGATGCTTTCCAGGAAGGCTTCTTCACCCTCATCATCTACCTGAAGCTTCAAGTAGATGTATACTTCCTCAGGAGACATTTAATGTTGCCTGTCCTATGACATTTGCCACATTCAATATGCCATGTAAAACAATGTTTATATAAACATTCATCTGGGTCCTGGAAGAATCTCTTTACCAGTATTGCATAGAGCTTTAGTTTTTGGGGGGGGTTTGTGTGTTTTTTGTTTTGTTTTAGCTTTTGTTTGGTTTTGTTTCAATGTATATTTGCAAGTCTTACTGTGAGTACAAGATAAGGATGTTCACATTTTTTAGTTCTAAACCATAGGCTTGAGACAGAAAATGTATATCTTCCTTGTGGAAGCTGAAATACTAATTTGCTTTAAACTGTTTCGAGAAGGACAAAATATGTACCAAACCACTGACATAACTGAAATTGTTATTATATGATTCTGCCTTTTCAACTGTCAGAATATGTATCAAGATATCTTTAGATCATGACAGTATGAATTCTAAGACTTAGTACATCTACCCTGCCTTTGGCTTGTTTTCCAGAACAGTATGTATTTAAATCTTATTTTCTTCTTAAAGGAGAAACAAGCTTAAAGGAGAACAGATGAACATTTGTTAAACTATCGTCATCATTGTAAGCATTAAACACTTATTTTCAACAAAATGTTGGCATTGTCTTCAGGCTTATTTTATTGTCCGAATTTCCATTAGGATTCCACCGCTGATTCCATGTACTGCTTTCCACAGCTTCAACTGCAGCTGTCTGTAATTCCCTGAACTCTGTAACGTGCATTTATTCTATTGTAAGAAAGCTGGTTAGATGAAGTGACAAATTTTTCATGTCAGTAAAAAATCCTCACATCCCCACAATATAGAGCTATATGTACATTTGGTGGCTGGTGCTTCTACAGTAGAGAAGAGCTTATCAGATCTTGACTATTGATATTATTATTTAAAGCTATCTGCAGAATTGAGAAGACATCATCATTTTGTTTTATACTCTGCTCTGCGAATGACTTCTGCACAACAACAAGTCTTAGAAATTAATAACAAATAAATAAGAGATATTAGAACCCAAAGCACAATTATACGGATAAGAGTAGGGCTTGTTTTTAATATTCTGTCATAGAATCATAAGTATGGTAAGGCTGGATTTTTTTCAGGAATATTTGAATGATGAAATGATTATTTTTCTCTTAGTTACAATGAGATTAAAGAAACTGTAAACCTAACTACATGATTCAGTTGAGTGCCTGAGAGTAAATTAAGACCATAGGTGGCAAGCAGTGACAATTCTGATCATATTTGTTATAGTTAAAAAGGCAATGCTTCTTATTGTTATGGTTTTTCTTAGGAGATTTTTTTTTCCCTAATGGAATACATAAAGACATAAAAGAAGTAGAAGGAAAGGTGCTTTCTCCTTTGTTAAAAACAAAACAAAATAAAAAGTCCAGAAAACCTAGTACATTTCCCAAATATCTAACCTGCCCCTTTTAAGAGCAACAAGATAAAGAGATGCTTTGTGATGTGAAAAGATACTCCTGGGAACTTTCTAACCTAGCTGCAAAGGATAAAACATTGCATTTGTCAAGATAAATTTTTTGACCAGAGGGATTTGAATTGTTCATACTTTTCAGGATAATTTTCTGCAATTTACTAACTGTGTGATAGTACAATGCAGCTCAGGCTGTATTCCTTTATAAAGATATTACTGTTCAAAATATTTATTTGCTATATTCAAATTTTTGTTTGGTTCAAAATTCTGTCCTGTATTTAGAACTAAAAATTTAATGTTAGCATAATTAAAATTTTAAGAATCTGTACAAAAAATCATCAGACTGTTATTATTAGCTCATTTACAATAATGTTATCAATACATTCTGTGATTCTGTGGTTATGAGAAAACTGCTACAGAAAAGACTCATTTTTAAAACTTTAAAACTGATTCAATAAAATTTATTCCTAGCTACCCTTTCTTACCTGGGAAAGTGAGAAAGTCAATAATGGAGATTTCGAGAAAATATATTTTATCTAATTCAGGAAAGTGGTAGATATCATGCTCTTTGGTAAAATTTCTACCCTAACGAGCAAAGAAACCTTTACATGAGGAGGCCAAAATCAGCAGCCCAACAGGTTCTATGTTCCCATATCCAGTGGCAAAGATGAGTACTGATGCAGGCACACAAATGGCCTCATCTTATTCCCATCCATGGTTGATGAGGATGAAGGTCTCTTCGTGGAAAAAATTACAAAACCACAGAATGGTTGAGGTTGTAAGGGATCTCAAGGGAGATCCCTCTCTAGAGTACAATTCCCCTGCACAAGCAGGAATAACATATATACATATAAATATGTATAGAACAGATCCCTCCAGCAGCAGAAATGTGACACTCAATCCTCCCAGTAGCTTTTCTGGTCTCCAGTCTTCCCAGTTGCTGGCACCTGAACATGAGAGTCTCTGAGGCCACAGCCTCTTCAGTTGCTGGTACAGATTCCCTCATACCTATACATGCACACAACCACAAACATAGACACTGTGGATCTACCAATAACTCATAGGCCTTCCAGGAGCTATTCTGGATCCTCACTACTCCAGATGTCTCCTCTCAAAACTCATACACACACAGACATATGCATAGTTGAGTCTCAATTTTCCCAACACTCTACTACTCTACTAGTCTTTCTGGTTAGGATTCCCTACTACCTCCAGCAGTTTTGTGGTCTGAAATAGCATCTAGGTCACAGTGTCCAGTTCCGGACTCCTTAGTAGAAGAAAGAAGTGAGCATATCAGAGTGAGAACACAGAAGGTCACCAATATTCTCACTAGGTGGGAATATTTTGCTGTTTTTTTTGTTCATGAATTCTGTCAAGATGAATTCTGTCATTGTGTCATCATTGCCATATTGAATGTAGATAGTAACCTTTTTATTTACAGATTCTTTCTTTCTCAGAGATATTTCTATGGAAAATAAATTATTCAAAATTATTTTTTCTACTCTATTTTGAGTTAGAAGACTTCTGCTTAAATTTAATAATTTCTAAATTATCCTAATAGTTTTGGATTTTACTACATATTATTTTTCCCATTCTTCCACATCCATACTCGATAAGATTAACATTTAATAAAAGAAAACAATACAAGTAAATAATAAAAAGAAAACAGAATGTGATATATTTTTCAAGTAAAGTGATCTTACTCCCCATAGGTCTCCTTACTCTATTTTCTCTTTTTCATTTTTATTATTTTCTGCCCTCCTTGTTGTTCTTCCCCCTCCTTTTTTTCCCCCTTAGACTTTTGCCTACAACATGTACTCTATAATGAACACTTTCACTCTCTGTGATTTCACTTCTTCAGGTTCTTCACAAACCCTGGAAAATTTTGATTGTTAGCAAACCTACTGCTGAATGTCAGCACACCACAGCTGTCTCTAGTCCTTCCTAGTTTGACTTCTCCTATTACCACTTGCCAGCAATGTAGTTTCCAGGTCATTCCCTGCTGCTTTTCCTCATGTTTCCAAAAGCCTTTTTTTTTTCCCCCTCAGACTTTTGGACTGTGGTCTGTATCTGATGAAAGTGTAATTATTGGAATGATTGCCATTAGAGAGCTATAGAGCAATTTTCATTTTTAAATACGGGACTGAACTTTTGGGTTCAGGTCCCTTGGCATGGAAACTGTTAGCAAATATATTTTTTCTGAACAGTTATGGGTTACTTAGCATTGCATATAATTATTCAAATTACTCTGTGCTTGGAACTTTTGAGGCATTAATTCATTATTGCACAGAATATTGCTTGCAGTATGCAGGTTAACTGTTTTAAGAAGGTAAATAAATAAGTCTTTTTATGAATATGTTTAACTACATAAATTTTGGTATGAAGTAATTTGCCATTGGATTATAGAAATCTTTTATAGCGGGGTAAGGTGAAAAAAAAAACAACCACTCACTGTGTCAAAAAGGCTTTCCCTAATAGAGCAAGCAGATGTGCTGAGAAACTTCAGGATGGTGCTAGGGCATAGATATGAGAGAGAACAGTGGAAAGAAAGTCAGTAGTGCTACAGCCCAGAATAATGATGGAGAAAGGAAGAAGATTAAATTTGAAAGAAAATGGATTTTTCCTTTTACAAACAGATGTGGTTATGAAGGGGTTAGAAACAGATTCAGGGATTAGGTAGATAAAAAATAGTAATGAGAAAAAGTGAAAAATCAAAATTTGAATAAAAATGGCACAACATTTTGACAAAACATTTAGTAGGACTAATTTTGGTAATTTTTAGGTTTCCATTTTAAATAATTTCCTTTTAATGACTCTTCTGTAGATGAGTTAGTTTGCCCATTCCTTTTGTGGTTGTGTAGAAAATGAGTATCACTTGTACTTGAAAAAAAGCCTATCAGTGTTGAAAACTCAAAAAAAAGTTATAATGACTCTCACCATAGGAAATGTTTCATTTTAAGTTCAATTTAGAGAGTTATATGATCATATCAAATTCTCTAATTAGAAGATCACATTGTTGCATATAAATATAAATATACAGAGTCAAATATACAGATCTCCATCCATTTATGAAGATCTCCATCCCAGAAGTTAAATGACTATGAATTCATTGAGACTGTTGTCAATAGTAAACTCTGCACTGCATTAATCAATTTTTCAAAATCCATCAAGTGCATCTCTGACAAATATATGCCTTTATAATGGCTTGCCATGGAGTAAAAGGAAATTTTATTAAATAAATAAATACCACTGAAATTCACTCTCATGATGTAGTTACATCACAAGAATGAAGAAAAGGAATAAACAATTAAGAAATATTCAGTACAATATAAACTAAATGTCCTTTAGTAAAGGTATAAGAGTCATACTGGTTGGATTTCAGTAAGGCCCAAACCATGAAGGAATTGTATTGGAGGATTATGCTGGCAATTTAAAAAGATGAGTGGAAATATCTGTTCTGTGTCGTTCACATAGATAAATCCAGTTCTTTACATTTTTTGCCATAAATAGTGTTCTCTTAACCAAAGTTTAATTATACTAACTATATAATAAATTTACAATGTTAGTATGCCAAACTTGCATATTCCAAGGGAAAATAATCTTCTTTCACTCCAAAAAATGTTAAATGTGATTTTGTAAATGAATATTTATTAGGCATTTCGAAGTAGATTTGATGATGATCTTTCTTTAAATGTGCAGCTTGTCATTAATAACATTATTTTTATGCAAATCGGTGTACTGAGCAGTTATCCAGATTCCCTTCAGTGTTAGCCAAATGCTAATACAAAGTGTGGTACACCCAGATCTCTGAATTCCGACTGAGCTGACATGAACTCAAATATAACCCATGCAGACTCAATCACTGTGTTTGAGAGATCTCCCAAATCTATAGTTGTTGATGCAAGAATGCTAAGCTTCTAACAACATTGACCTTTTGTAAGAAACTGGCCAGTTGTTGAAAGAAAATGTTGAAACTTAAGATTTCTAAGGCAATGCACAGTGTTACATATACAGAGGGATAACACTTTAACAGATGGTAATTAGTCTGATGCAAAGATTATCTGCATATAAATTAAGAAATACTCAGTAGAATATAAACTATTTGTGCTTTAATACAGAGAGAATTATGAAAATCAGAAGATTATATCCTTAAATATACAAAAAATATATAACAAAGAGCAGACCTTTATGAACCCATCTTCAACCCATAAGATGAAGGGTTTTGTGGCACTTCCACACTTCATCTGAGATCAATGAAGCACAAAATAGATCACAATAAGAGCAACAAATATACCTCAAAGTAATTCAAACCAAACCCCAAGACTGTGGAGAAAAGGTCACTCAGTATAAGCCAGAGATGGCTTTTAAAGTGTTTATTGCAACACTATCCCTTGCTTCTACTCTGGAAATAATTTCCAGAAAAGCATTGGAAGCATAAGGTTAACACAAGAGAAAAGATAAAAATGTAGATAATAGAAAAGCCTCTAGAGCAGTTCTATCTCTATTATTAATGTTTTCCTTTTTTTAAAAAATATATTATTTAGGTAATCTGTAATATATGTGTTAAAATTATTCTAAATGCTCTAAAAAATGCTATATTTTGATAGGGCCATTAAGACTTTGCTTAGACTACTAGTAATTTCCTAATTTATAAAGCATGTAATATCTTCTGTTAGATGCAGAGGACATTTCTGATGCTTCTAGAAGCTAAATGTTATGTACTTCTAGCAGTAGTCAATGTCAGAAAATCTGATTATATTTTAAAAGATTTCCAAACCTTCTTTTTTTTTTAGGTTCTGTATTCTAATGTCAAGAGAGTTCTTGTATGCTTTGAAAGTTGTGTCAGTGGACAGTAGAAATCACCAAGTGTGTGTGACAGATATACTCCTTTCCCAGCTCAACCTGACCTGTACCTTCCATGCAGCCCTGTTCAGTTGCTAAACACCAGCAATTTATCTAATTCTGGTAGGTGCTACCATTCTGATTTCTTCTCCCAATTAGACTCAACATAACAGTCCTGAAGGCTGCATCCCAAAGGGCAGGTAAGGCTAATACACTAGCCAGTGATCCTCTGAAAGGAAAGAATGACTATAAGTCAATCATCTTATCCTATAAATATGCGGACAGCCCGAGAGCCCCTTGAGCTCTCCTGGCATGGCAACGGGCTGCACATCAAGATCTCCCCTTGAGCAGGGACGCCTCTCAAGGATACTCCTCGAGGTTAAGAGATCTCCTTCCCACAACAGATTTGTGGTAAGTAAATATAGCGTGCTCTCTTTCTTTAACTTTAGTTTGTAACTGTACACAAGAACCCTTAGTAATAAACCATTGACCAGGTCTGGGACTAGAATTACATTCAGCCGCACCCAGACTCCTCTCAGAAGGAGCCTGGAGAGCAAGGGGGTCCACTCTGAACCTTGTGACCTAACAAGGGGAGGGTATCCCAAGAAAATTGTGTATTATCTTGAGCCTCCATGCAGTAAATAATAAGTGACCTTGCCATAAAATCTCGTGAAATCATTGTCAATATTAATAAATCCTATTATTATTTCTTTCATACAAGTGAAGTGCATTTTGTCACTCACCCCCACCACCACTCATTCCGTGACAGTATGGTACGTACGGTAGCATTATTTGCTCATGATCAAGATTTGCTACTAAATTTACATAAATTCCAAACAGAAAAATAAAAAGTTTACCAAAAAAAAAAGTCTTATATAATAAATTGATCTATGAAAAGGCATTCCTTCCAAAAAATCAGCTATTTTTCCTCACCAAAGCTTGTGGTATCACTATTTACATCTTTAAAACAAAATACTTTTTCCAGTTTACTACCAATAAAAATAATCACATTCCGATGGAAGATGATATTTTAACTGCTTGTGGCAATTCCTCTCTTCCTGAATTTAAGTGTTTCAACTTCATTTCAGTTACTCTTTTATATATCCTTTGCATCTCCATCATAGTACTTCATAGAAAGTTGTCACACTCATTAACATCACTTGCCACCTGAACTAAATGTGATCCCTGACTTTGCACATTTCTTTGCTCTAACCAAAGGCTATCTTAACTAAATTGTAGTGCTAATTACTGGATTAAAAGAAAGAAACTATTGTTGCCAAAATGGGGGTCGGCAAGCCTCGTTCGCTAGCTGGACTGGTCTGGGATTCTACTTGCCCCAGGGCCATAGAGCACAGACACCAACATGAGGATGCAGCAAATGGCGTTTATTGTGTTGTTCGAATTGTATATATACTCCCCGTACAGTGGGGAGATTCACCTACTGCCCAGTTAGTCGGCATGGGTAATACTAAGGTAATTAATTATGCTCCTAGCTTCCCATGACATCGTGAGATCTTCCAAATGCCATTCCCTATTTTTACTGTGTCCAGTTCTGGGCTCCCCAGTACAAGAGAGATGTGGAGCTGCTGGAGAGAGTCCAGCGCAGGGCTACCAGGAT
>JAUBOD010001009.1:1582880-1594945 GCA_032353885.1 Nothura maculosa
CCTGCACTTGTCCTTGTTGAACCTCATGAGGTTCCTCTCTGCCCAACTCTCCAGCCTGTCCAGGTCCCTCTGGATGGTAGCACAGCCCTCGGGAGTGTCGGCCACTCCACTCAGCTTCGTGTCGTCCGCAAACTTACTCAGGGTGCACTCTGTGCCCTCGTCCAGGTCATTGATGAACAAGTCGAAGAGCACCGGGCCCAGTACTGATCCCTGGGGGACACCACTGGCCACAGGCCTCCAACTGGACTTGACCCCATTTATGAGCTCTGAGCTCTGCCATCCAGCCAGTTCTCAATCCACCTGAGATGAGTATGCTCATCTAACTGAAACTTCTTGAGCTTTCATATGAGGATGTTAAGAGAGACAGTGTCAAAAGCCTTACTGAAGTCAAGATACACAACATCCACAGCTCTCTCCTCATCCATGCAGCTAACTAACTGTTCTTCTGCTCCATTGTAGCTCTCCTTATGCATTCCCTCAGGAATGTAGTTGACTGTTGTTGAGCCACAGTTTCAGTCCATCAGGGACAGTCTCCTCCCAGCATGTGCCTAACTGCTTGGGTCTTTCTGCCACATTGTATTCTTTGACTGGTGACCCTCTGCCAATTAAAGCATAAATGAAGCTATATAGCAGTTGAAGAATATATTTTTCACATACTTCGTCTTGTAAGGCCTTGTGCCTGCCCCATTGGGTGATTATACTTCAGTCTGCTCACCATCACTAATTTAGTAAAAGATGTATTCTATATAATATATATCTTTATTTGTGAAGCAATCCAGAACCTCTTCCTCATTCATTGGTGAATAAATGTCTCAATTATCCCGTAATGCAGTTCTTAAAGAACAGGAGCCATAGAAAGCCTTTTTGTCTTTTTTTGATGCTTGTTTGCAAAGCCCTGAAAATTCTATAATTTGCTATTTGTTTTCTTGTTTTCTAGGATAATAATTTGCCATTTGTTTTCTAGAATTAAATAAGAAATACCTCAGAATGGGTGAGGGTTATTTAATCTCACACAGAACTGTCAAAAAATCCATTTTCAATCCTTAGTGTATCTATTATTACATATTTGATGCTCTATCCCAATCATACTTGTGACATCTATTGAGGCATGAAAAGGCTATGCACAAAGGGACAAAGGATAAATCCATTTCTAAAGTTTATCAGAATTAAGAGGATTTGACTTGGGAAAATCTACAAATCTTATCACTTTCCCTCATGTATTTGGCCTTGTCATTTCAACTAAAGTTTAATCCGGTATGCAGACATTTGTTTTCATATTCCTTACCAGATCTTATGTGGCTTCTTCATGGTTCCAGCCCACTGGCCATTAGATTTATTCATTTAGCTATCCAGTTTTTCTTCCTGTGATAAATACTCACTGATAAGGTAACTCAGGGAGAATGGATAGAAGGGGGGTGGATCCTGGGATTTCTAAAATTATTTCACTAGTAGTATTTTGGTTTTATTTTTGACTGTGTTTTTGTGATGTGTTCAACTCACATATCAGTTTTCCTTAGGCTAACAGACAGACCAAAATCAAGGCTAGATGTTTGTCTGCATTCCCCATTGACAAACTATCTTTTAGTTTGCCCATCATCTACCATAGCTTTTGTCTTACTCCAGAAATCAAAAACAGAGAAAAAGTTCTCTCTATCACATTCCTTGTTTTTAATCAATTATTAGTAATTAATATTCACATATGTATAAATATTAAGTGTATTCAGATGTTTTATTCCAAATTCCTCTCTTGCAAATAACTTTGGTCCCCTAGCTGAGGATCTCCTATATTATCTTCTAAAATATGCAGACGGAAGCCTGATTTTCAGAACTAGGAGAAGGACTGATGAGATTACCTGTTTCATCATCCATTTTAGTATTACTTTGTACCAGAACAAATTTTACTCTCATTTACCTAAAAAAAAAATTACCCAGCACTTGAAGCTTTGTGTTGCTCAGTTTTTTTTTTCTTTTTATCTTTTTTTTTTCCTTTTTATCTTTTTTTTTTTTCTTTTTTTTTTTTTATTTTGGTATGTTACTTCTGTACCTCCCTATAATTTAGTAATAAGTTAAACAGGAGCAGGACATTGGTTTAAGAGCTATTCTGTGGTCGTGTATCCAGTTTAATTTCCTGTGCAATCAAGAGCTTATTTTGTTCTCTGGCAGATAGAATTGTGAGTATAATGGTGGAGCATTCTTCATGAGGGCATGGGTAAAGTACTGACAGCAACAATAAATCTAGAAAAAAAAGGTCCTATTTTGGGGAAGAAGAGCGTTTAGAAATATGAGTACAAGGTATGTCACACCATCTGCTGTCTGCCGTAAAACAAGCCATGAGTCATTCCATTTCAGTTGTTAGCATAAATGCAACCTTTCAGCATCTCTGTGCCAACTAAGTTTTGCACATCCATACAATTTAACCATGAGCTTACTTCCTCCATTGAGCTACACCAACTCTACGGGGCAAATCTGCTAATAGTTTTAAGCAAAATCTGCCCTAAACCCAAGCTACATTTGACCACAAATTGACAACAAGTCTCTCAGTCCTTGATGTTTTCCTTGATTTTTTTTTTTTAAATCTTATCACTGGCAAAAAAGGGGACCACATTTCTTTCACTGAGAAATTTTCTATGTCTATGTATTATACTGAAATCTTAAAGAAAATAAGTTCCACTGTAGAGTATTTCCTGTACTTCTGTAAACATCCTTTTAAGCTTCATGAACTCTGCTGCTCAGCATATTGAAGGCAACATGTTTCAGTATTTTAATTGCTCTATTATAGTTGAGAGATAATGAGAAAGTTTTTCATTTATGACTTCAGTACACTGAACACATAAAACATTTTCTAAAATCCAGTATTCTTTTTCTTATAATAGAAAGCAGAATGCAACAGCTAATCTTTTGAATCTTATAGGACATAAGTCATCATAATGTGGAAAATTTATCATCTTTGTGATATCCAGAGACCAATTTATTTCAGGAAAACTGTTTTATTAGTAGTATTTTTAATTTAAGTGAATGAATTGTTGCATGCATAACTCATTCCAGTAATGCACATTCTGTTAATAAATAAGCACATACTGTAGTCAAAATGCATATGTTTCTGCCAGAGCATGATACTATTTTTATCCATCGTAGTCTCATCTTAAAATTTAGAAGAATAGTTGCATATACTTCAACTATTAGAATACATTCTAAATGAATTCTGTTATTAGAATTCTATCATCTAGCATTAAATACATATTTAAGCAAATATTTTCACTTTATCTGCAGAGAGCCTAACGCTATTTTTTTCATTTTATTTTATTAAAAGATAATGTTTTAAAAATTTAAGCATTGTCAGTTGGAATAGAGAAAATTCCCTCTCCACGTGAGGAGGACCTTCTTGACAGTGAGGGTGACAGAGCACTGGAATAGGCTACCCACAGAGTTTATGGAGTCTCCTTCTCTGGAGATTTTCTAAACCTGCCTGGATGCCACCCTATGCGCCATGCTCTGGGTGTCCCTGTCTGAGCAGGGGGTTGGACTAGATGATCTCTAGAGGTCCCATCCAACCTTAACCATTCTGTGATTCTGTGATTTGAATTACTGAGATATCTTGTAGTAAGTTATTATTTGTCAATATGAAAGCATAATCTGTGAAGTATAATCAGATGCTCCTAAAAGTACATTTATATTCAGCAAGACACACTGAACAAAATTTTGTGTAAATTATTAATGTAGTGATGTTTTGCTGAAGCCTTAAATATGTTGAGCACTTAGTTTAAGTTTTGATTTGTATCTGGAAAGATCTCTGCACAATGTGCTATATTCTTTTATAGTAGTCAACTACTATTTGTCTTTACAGCAGTAAGTGATCACTGATACTGTGTAAAATCTTTATTTTAGTGCATTTTAGATTGCTATTGTAAACAGCCATCAGACGGATCTATTTCTCTCCATTAAGACCTTAAATTCCTACCATCTGGTCTTAAGTATGGGTGTTTATGTTATATACTGAGAATAAGAAAAAGTAATTTTTATCTCCATATAAAACTTTGATGTGCCCTCACCTTGAAAACTGTGTGTAGTTTTGCACTCTTTACTTTCAGGAAAAAGATAAAAAAAAAAAAGAGGAAATGCAAAGGAAATTAATAATCAAGAAGATGAAACAGCCATCTTGTAAGAAGAGTCTAAATAAAAAATACTTTTGAGATTCCTTATCTTGCTAGAGAAGAGAAAGGAATACAACAGTTTCATGGAATGAGTGGTGGTGGGGGTGAGTGAAAAAATGCACTTCACTTGTATGAAAGAAATAATAATAGGATTTATTAATATGGACAATGATTTCACGAGATTCTATCGCAAGGTCACTTATTATTTACTGCATGGAGGCTCAAGATAATACACAATTTTCTTGGGATACCCTCCCCTTGTTAGGTCACAAGGTTCAGAGTGGACCCCCTTGCTCTCCAGGCTCCTTCTGAGAGGAGTCTGGGTGCGGCTAAATCCAATCCTAGTCCCAGGCCTGGTCAATGGTTTATTACTAAGGGTTCGTGTGTACAGTTACAAACTAAAGTTAAAGAAAGAGAGCACGCTATATTTACTTACCACAAATCTGTTGTGGGAAGGGGATCTCTTAACCTCGAGGAGTATCCTTGAGAGGCGTCCCTGCTCAAGGGGAGATCTTGATGTGCAGCCCACTGCCATGGCAGAAGAGCTCTCGGGCTGTCCGCATATTTACAGGATAAGATGATTGACTTATAGTCATTCTTTCATTTCAGAGGATCATTGGCTAGTATATTAGCCTTACCTGCCCTTTGGGATGCAGCCTTCAGGACTGTTATGTTGAGTATAATTGGGAGAAGAAATCAGAATGGTGGCATCTACCAGGATTAGATAAATTGCTGGTGTTCAGCAACTGAACAGGGCTGCATGCAAGGTACAGGTCAGGTTGAGCTGGGAAAGGAGCATATCCATCACAAACAGGTCTTTATGATATTGTGAAGAAGGTAAATAAGATGAATGAAGAACAACATTTTATACGAAAGTTACATTTCAAGAAATATCTCTTTAGATGTCTGGGTTTTTTATTCTTTTTTAGACTTTTTCTTTGTACTCCTTTATAAAATTTAATATCCAAAAGGAGATTCACTCTCCTATATCCAAACTAATAATGTTAATGTCCCCCTATAGTCAAGTGATAAAAATAAACATTCATTTATTATAGATAGTAATTTAATTTTGATAAAGATTTTCTGAAATAATAATTATGGCCAAAGTGTGCCTACTTGTCTACAAATACAATATAGTATAATAATCACAGATATAAACCTTTATTGCAGAAAGACCTTGCATTAGGTACCCTGAATATCAGCTGATGGGCTATGATGCCCCATAGATGGCAGTTCTCTTAGATAACATCCCACAGTCATTATTCTAGGCTCAATACTCCAGAAGGCAAGTAGTTTAGTATTTATTACTGTTCACAGCACATACTGGGACTGCTATTCAGCTATACAGCACACAAATACTTTCATTGTTGTGAAAAAAGATGCAGAAGGCCTGGAGAAAAGTATCTACCATAGACCTCTTCAGCGACAGTGGTCAGATTTTCTCGAAAAGTACATACCTACATCTCTCATCTCTGCTTTCTCTATAGGATAAATAAAGGTAAGAGGTTTAGAACCTCTTTTTTGTTGTTGTTTTTGTTTTGTTTTTCCTCTACTTCCTTTTCTCATTTTTCTTAGTAGAAAATTACAATGACCTAGCTTTTAATATCCTAAAAACAATTTCAATCCACAAAAGAACATTACTTATATGGACATACTGTAAATGTCTCCTGTGCTAAATGAAAGACAGAATCTGATTCACTTCTACAAGAACCAGTAGCATAAATGGGCTAATATCCAGACTTTTTACAGTTTGCCCTTTCTGTAGAAAATTTCTCTTAAGGATTGCTGTTTGGAGCACTCCAAAGGAGAGTCAGAGGGTGAACTGGCAGACAGGGCTCTATCACTTGAACTCTCTCTTCTCTCTTTTATTTATATTCTCACCATCAGAAATGTTCCATAACACCATAGAGATACTCCTTTTATCATATTTCTACTGCTCTGAGGATGGTCTACAGCAAAGTCTTCATCTATCTTTGGAGCACTCAGCTATAACTTCAGATTGCGCTGTCAAGTAATAGGATAAATATGATTAAAAAACAGTTTTCACATCCTGTGAAAAAGACTATGGCTTAAATAAAATGAATCAAGTTTAAAAAGTAACTTCTTTCTCTTTTTCTTAAGAAGAAAGTCTCAGATAATTGACTTATCTTGAGATTACTAACTCTTACATGTGCAACGTTAGAAGTAATAAATCTATTTTAGATGTTTGCACAGAAAGGTCATTTTCTTTTTCAATATTATATTTATCAGTCCAATTCTGTACAGTACAGGTCAAGTCACAGGAGAAACATGTACAGTTAGGACTATAAGGACTAAAAGTATGTATTGAAGCCAGGATTAACATAGCAAAGAATTCTGTAAAAAAAAGAAGATTTGTTTAAATCTTCTTCCAGCATATAAAATCCCTGTTCTCCTTTACTTATAGAAAGATACTGCTACTTATTTTGGTTTTATCTACCTATGGCTACAGATATACAACTCTAATCTTTTTTTATTCCTTGAAGACAGATGTGAAGGATGACTTGGAAAGAAGGTAAGTTGGATGCGGCATGATTCTTGAGAAGCTAGACACATTCAATATTGTTTAGATGGAATTGGAAGCAGAGGCAGATTGGATCAAAAGTGATTAATGGATCCATGGAATGTCATTAAACTTGAAATAGGTTTTAAGTTTACTAATTGGAGGCTACCATCATACTCACAGTGCAGGTTCTGTGACAGTTTACTTTGCTCACACAACTGATATGATCGAGGATTTCTTAATTTCTGGTATTCTCTTAAAGTTTTCTCTGAATCATTAGGCTCATAAGATTCCAAAATGCTTTGATTTAAAACTTTTAGATCCATATCAGCACTTTCTTTCTGTACGTCCATGTTTTTCCTCTAAATTCCATATTCAAAGGACTAGCTTAATAACCTTTACGAGCCTGACTATATTCTAGATGAAGCCAATAGATCAGACACGGGCTAACTGCAGAATTAAAGGAATGTGATGCCATCTATAACATCATGCTTCAGTGCAGTCCTGTTCCAGAACAGTTCTTCTGATTTAAAACACAATACTGTATTATGAAGGTCTGACCGTACTATTTAGTCCAAGAGAGCTGGAAACGTACAGAATATTCTTCAATATGACAGTGTTGCTCATTTCTCAGATCCATTCCCACTGCTTCTTTTCAGATAAAACATGTGACTATGAATTGTAAACAGCATCATGAACATTTTGGGTTCCTTACCACCCTCTCAGATCTCTCTTTATGAATTTCTGCCTCCCCCTTCTGTCCATTTTCTAACCCTCTTTACTCACTACTTTTGGCCTTCCCTTATCTGTGCTTAGATTCTTGTTGGTTTATTGTCTACCTCTATTGCCTCTTGTTGTCTACCTCCAGCATTTTCCCCAAAGTGCCCATTAAACCAAAACATCTCAACTATTTGAACAGCTACTGCAACCTAAAATAATCTCAATGGAAAAAGAAGAAAAACTAAGCATCCCCATATGGTTTATATAACAGAATATAGCTGTTTATATGGAAATGTGCAAATTTTAGGTAGTTCAGATCCACTTAACTAATTCATCTCATGTCTAGCCATATGTCAGATGAACTACATCCCAAAAATACCCATGCAAATGTGGAGATCTGAAATTGGGTGAGACAGTATTCTTCCTTCTCCTGTTCCTCCTCATTGCTATACATATCCTGTCTAGTTGCTATGGTCAAAGATAAGCAAGAAAAAAAGTCCATGATTCTGTGTATTCTTACTTTTTTCCATCATGTGATAAATTTAAATGCATGGTATAGAATCAGTAACAGTAATTGTTATTCATACAACATTGGAGGCTCCAAAATTGCCTAAAGAAATGAACTGTCAAGTGAGGAATTGAGGAAAGGAAACTGTGTTATTTGCCTTCAGTTTAATTTAATGATGACATAGAACTTAATTGAAACAATTCTGTAGACAATAACAACTAACTGAATGAGGGTCATAGCGTGTGAGAGTTTCCAGTTACTAACAGGGTAGTAAAGAGTAGCAAAGTATGGAGACAAGAATAATTGCAATGAACATTCTGACCTTCAGCAAAAAAGAATGCATCAGGAAGAACTACAAGAGACATCAGGGCCTGCTATAGGTAAGATTTGTTCAGATATTCTTTATCTGAGTCTTTTCTTATTTTCGGTAGAAATAGATGTGGAACTTAAGTTGTAAGTTAGATATAAATGTGAAACATCCTTCAGGCAACTCCTGCTGTGCCTAGACAAATTAGTGCGCTTCAACATGTATATCAGCAACCTGAATGGAAATTGTGGCTGTCTCATGCACTCTGAGGCAGTTCCTAGTGCAAACTTGAACAAATTCTACGTAGATAAGACTGTTTAAAAAATAGCCGTGTTTGTTAGAGTAATTCAGCAGAAGATGCTGGAGATGCTATTTCAAGGACTCTTTCAATCCTATCACCATGTGGACAGCAAAAAACTGTCCTGAATAATGTGCAGGACATTATTCCATATGAATATAAGCATAAATAAAGATATCAACTAATAAATCAGACTTTTTTTTCTTTTAACAAGCATTCTGCCTATGAGTGTCCATGCAATAGAGAGTTCATTGGATGTATTCTGTATTTCTGGTAAGAGACCCTTTCTAGGTTATATAGTGTGACAATCTTTGCTTTTTCAGACGCACTTTTTCTTTTCTCTCCCAAAATATTATGTAAGTATCATTTAATATTCTCCAGACTTCATTTTGCACATAATTTTCCCTCAACTTTATTATTTTATTTATTTATTATCTAATATAATATACCTTTAATTATGCATATATATTTTATTACTTACTATATTACTTACTAAAATACTAAATTACAAAAAAAAAAAGAGATAATAAATTTTTAATTGAAATTCATGTGGCATTTTTAAATAAATCATGGAAAAGAAAAGGAAAACCTACTATGGCTACCATGACTTTTAAATTCAGTATAAGATCCTTTTAGCATTTAAAAAAAAAAGCTTATTTTTTTTCTTCTGCCTTACTGCAGCGTATGTGATTTATCTAGACAGAGACACTATTTCCTAGAAACTGAGAAAGTAAGCTATATAGGAAAAGTTATACAGAGATACAAAAAGCTATAAAGAAATACAAGCATGTATCCCTGAATGACAGTGATAGAAAAAAAAAAAAGAAAATAAGAAAAAATAATTCTTAAATTCAATTGAGTTTAAATTTAACTTTTGTCCACTTGATGTTAGTGAAAAAAAATTACCGTGAAATGCATTCTTTTCCATAGTGGTTCCTATATCATAAGCAATTGAAATAAAGGAGGTGTAAATAGACTCATGTATAGACTTTGACACAGAGATATAAAAGAAAGCAAACATGAAACAGTTCCTATATTCAGTTTCTGTTCCTGCAGTTAAAACTTTTCTTAAAACATAAAAAGCAGGTTGAAAAACATAAAATGTGGCAGCTGTGGTGTAATTTGTGTATTAAAATGTCTTGGGAGTGACTGGACTAAACATCTATCTGAGTACAGGGTTTATTTACTTTTTGTGTTTGACTGTAGGAATAAAAGTGCAGTGAAACAGTATAAGCTTTTAAAATATATATATTTTCTTATACATCTTTATTTTTTCTTCTCTCTGTTATACAAAATAAATTGAGAGTATATTTTTCTCAACAAGAATGCTAATTCGATTCATTTTTAGCTAGAATGCTGTCAAATGATGCATTAAGCCTCATGTTTTTCATTTTGTCCTTATTTTCTGCTTTCTCATCCCTCTCTTCTCATAAATTTCCTAGGAGTTATTTGGAATTTGTAAAATAGTAATGATGTAGCTGCTAAATGTCATTTTCAATTTTGTCAAAACTTCCTTCAAATGAGACATTGTTTCCTAGTTTTCACTGTCAGGGTATACTAATTACAAATTGGCTTTCAGGAACATTTCTTTTCTGAAATTGAAATTATACTTGTTCTAAAATGATTTATTGATACTAGATATCTGAAGTGAATGAAGTACGGGGACTGCTAGTTTGAATGCATAGTATACAAGGATAAGGAGGCTCAAATGTCATCCAAAGATTATATTTTTTTTATTTTCCCCTAATACAGTTGTAATCTTAGGCTTCTGAGCTGTAAAATATGCTCTAAAAACATGTTACACATTACAGGATCTGTTGTTTAGTGAGAACTGTAGACATAAAAGGCTTCAGAAGGAATAATGAACGTCTTGGAAGAATGGTCCCTTAGCTATACATATATTTATTCAATATTTTAAACCTCAGAAATTACAAAATTCTGAAGAACTGGCCAATGACCTTGATTGGAACTTGATTCTATGAAGAAAGTCTAGGAGTAAGATGTCCCACACAATCTCTTCTGTCAGTAAATATTTATTTTCCTTCTCTTGACTTGGATTTATTTTTCATCTCCTGTCCTCTTCCTAATGTGACACTATCCACTCTTCAGTTTCAGCAATTCCCTGATATGAGGAAAGTGTGGGAGGTATAGGAAGGTATAGGAAATAAAATTGAATAAAAATTCTCTAGGAGGTTTTCAAAATAGACTAGAAGGTAGAGATATGGGGAAAAAAACACTTAGAAGAAAAGGACTTAGATGTTCCCACTTGGTCCCAAAGTCTTAAATCTCTATATAATAATTCATTAACATAAAAGAATGATGGTAAAATATATTTAGACCGAGACAAATAAAGAGTGCAAGCTGAATGAACTGAAACAAAGAGAAAAAACGTAAGATACATAGATATTTTCCTGTATGGTTTGTACATAAAAAGTTGCTTTTCGGGACAGATAAAATCTTTTTTTTTATATGATATAGTGCAAAATGAAATATAACTCAGATATCTAAACTTAGAAAATCCTGCTTGGAAATAATGACATGTATATATACACACTCATAGAATGTTGCAATATCTTGAAATCAGTTTTTCAGTGGAACCAAGAGCTTCTCTTCTTTTTTTCAGTGGAACCAAGAGCTTCCCTTCTTTTTTCTTGCATGTTAGAAGCCATTTATAATTACTTTTCTTCTAGGAAATATAACAGAAATATTTTAGATTTAATATATCTTAAATTTTCCATATTTAAATATCATACTGAAATCTTATTTAGAAGATGAAAAATGCAAGAAGCATTTTCTTTGCTGGGTAAATGCAACAAGAAAATAGCCTGTTGAAATTTGCAGATATGAACACTACCTTATTAAACCTTCTACCTTAAACCTTCTCCATTATAGCCTTCAGGAGTTTCTTATCAGCAAGCTCAGTGAGACTGCTTTTAAAATAAAGAGAAATATGCAAAGGAGACTAGTAGCAATAACATAACTTTGGGAATTTTTCACAGTAATGGAACTGAAAACTCAGCTACCTCAGAGACTATTTCCTATAGCAAGCTTAGACAATGGAAATGTAGTTGGAAAAAGTTAATAAAGTCCAAAGTCATTTTTTCCACTTTCCATTGGTTCTGAGCATAATCAATGGCTTATACTTACACATCATATTTCTTTCAAGTCTTTATCAATTCTTGTTTAACATTTTTAAGAGTTACTTGGAAGAGACAACTGAGTTCAATCAAATCAACTTTTTCTCTGTTACCAAATTTAACAAATCTGGCTTTTCTATTGTGCATTCCGTAAACTTTTTTTTTTTTTTCTATTTAACTTGCTTCATAGGCAGAACTAGATGGATATAATCCAGAAACATATAGCTGCAAAGATCTATCAGAAATTACATTAATTGCAATTAATAGTCAGTTAGAATGTTCCCTGAACGTAGTTGGTATGTCTTTAGCCTTGCTGGGTTTTCCCCTTATAGAATATAGTTTGTATATGTAAGAGACTAGGGTGGATTGTAAAGACTATTGTGGACTGTGTTCTGTCTCGACATTGTTGCCATATAGTCGACA
>JAUBOD010001009.1:1599410-1632092 GCA_032353885.1 Nothura maculosa
CTGGAGGTCTTCAAAACCCGCCTGGATGCCACCCTGTGCCACATGCTCTAGGTGTGCCTGCTGGAGCGGGAAGGTTGACGAGATGATCTCTAGAGGTCCCTTCCAACCTTGTAGATTCTGTGATTCTGTGATTCTGTGAATGTATATTTTGTTTCTTCAGAATCAGGTTTTGAATGTAACCTGATTTTTGCTACCAATTTTGCTATCTCCCCTCTGTACTTTTAAGTTAAGATGGAGATGTTCTTTAGGATGTATCTTGAAATTTTAAATATTAAAGTGAAAGTGAATTTTCATTGTTGTTCCACAGTTTCCCTAAAAGTACAGAAAAGTATATGTCACAATTTGTTATCTTATTGAATTATTTTTGATTCCTATTTTATCAACATTTACTATTTACAGATTAGAGGCAAAAAGACATAGATTGTTTATCCTTGTTTTTCTGATTGAAAAGATTTGGATGATTCATATTTTAAAATCTCATCATTTCTATGAGGCTAAAAAGTGTTTTTTATTTTGTTTTGTTTTGTTTTTCCTCAGAGATGGAACAGAATGAACTTCACACTGAAAAGCTGAATTATTTCTTTAAAAGTTGTTGTTTAAAGTGAAAACACAAGATGAATGCGAATAGTTTCAGCTCTCTCAGTAGACATAAGTTTGAACTATTCACATGATGAAGTTAAGGAAAACTACTTTAGCTTAAGACAAATGAGGAAATAAAGAAAGGAAAAAAAAAAAGAGAAAGAATACTAATACTCAGAACAAACTCCAGGCTCTCATCCTTGTCTTGTGTGCAACTCAGTGTCTAGTATGTAACTATTTAAGATACCTGGATTGAGGGAAAAAAAAAGGAAAAAAAAAAAAAGTTGAACATAAAATCAATGTTTGAAGTGAGGATGCAGGAAGAATATGAAAGAGCAAATCAAATATCTGACTACAGTGCACAGTGGTTCTTACAAAGCAGAAGAGAGAGTTAAGAATATGGAGAGGAGGGGATGCTTTACACTTATCCCAGTATATTTCAGGAGATTAGAATTTTTTTCTGAAGATTAATCCATAGGTTTAGATGTCCCACCCTAGCCCTAAAGGAAAAATCTTTTATCTACATTTGTAAAGGGTACACAACTGAATGAATAGGGCAAACGTGGAATACAATATATCTTAGGCTAAAACAGATGTTTAAGATGGATAAGATGAATCCCACTCTATGAGCTTTTATTTCTCTTTACTGAAGAGTGAGGAAACCTGAAGTGTTTGTGTCAACTTGGGGAATCAGTGAGAGATTCACCTCACTTGATTTACATATTTGAAGAGATGATATCTTTTTCTGAGCAAGGTATCCTAACTTCCTTTACAGTCAGTAGAGAGAAGCAGACGCTGGCATGTTATTCATTTGACCTCTTTTAAACATTATCTTGAAGATGAGATGACTTACGCACTTGGTGTGTCTATTTCCTGCACTGAATATAAACAAAGACTTTCAGATGACCATTTTGGGTATTAACATTAACATTAATATTAACATTGTAGATTTCAAGAGTTTCAATGTGTAAACATACGCATCTAGTGTGGTAGTTAGGTTTGGCGGCCGGAAGATATCATGCTGTATGGAAAGGCAGGGCCCCTCTCCTGATAGCCAATAGTGTTCGGTTTGTGATGTAAGCAGGCGGAAGTGACGTTGTAAAACCCAAGCTATATAAGGCTGTGTCACTCATCAGTAAACGCCATTTGCCGTCCACCATATTGGTGTCTGTGAGCTGATGGACCGAGCAGCCTGGAGTTGGTCGCCATGCCGTTCCTGAACCAGGTCGCCACGCCTACGTTAGGCAACAATCTAGTACTGTGTAACTTATGTGAAAGATCTCTGCTATGCAGGTATGACATAAAATAGGAAAAGTTGAGTAGGAAAACCCAAGTTTTCCTAGGTAAAAGGAGAGTAACATATTTTTGGAAAAGCAGCTTCTCATGATATCCAAAACGACACTAGATTTATTTGGATGAAACTGAACAATAACTGAAGGATATTCCATTTAATCTTAAAAACTATAAATTTCATGTTCATTTCATTTTATTGTCAACCAGGTGATCTCTTAGGATGGTTGCCAGAAATGCAGGGCATGATTCTGTTGCTCATGTAGAGTTGTATATTAACACTGGAATGCCAGATGAAGTTCCTTTTAATGTGGACAAAACCAAACTTATCTCATTGAATTTTTACTTATTTTAATTTATGGACTATTAAAACAAACATTTCATCATGAATTCAAGGTTTTGAGGAAAGAAAATACAAAGTAAAGCAAACTTTTTTTTCTGCATACTTCTGACAAGGGAACTCCCTATCATTCTGGATGCTTGCTAACATCTATTTTAGCTGGTCATTACTCCAAAAGGGACCATCAGATTGGCTCCCCAGCTCTACTAAGTGATTCAGGAATCCCTACAGCTCCGCTGAGGATGCAGAGCAAGCCCTGGTGCAACCCTCTTTAGGGAAGCACATCACTTTCCCAGAATTTCACAGGTGCTTCATCTCTGCAGTCCCTAGGCCAGTGTTCATGACTCCTTTTTTTTGAAGATAGTTCAGGCTGCAGGCCAGCACCACCTACGTTGAGCAGGATCTGTCCCCATTCTTCCCAGTTGACTCCCTATCCTGAAAGAGATTTTTGTGGTCTTTTTGGACTCTTCTTTTATTACATATTCGCAGCTGCTCTTCCAGACTTAATGGTTACATCACCTACACAGTAGCATAATAATAGAAATAGCCAGTAGAAGGACCAATGCTTTCCAGAGTCTCAAGATCTGTGAGCTAATATTGGGTCTGATGCTGTTCAATTTGTTCATAAGTAACATGGATGAAAAGACTGAGTGAGTTTACTGAGGACACATAACTGGAAGGAGTGGCTGGTACATCAGAGGGCTGTGTTGCCGTTTAGAGAGATCTGGACAAGCTGGAGAGATGGGCAGAGGGGAACCTCATGGAGTTCGACAAAGTCAGGTGCAAAGTGCTGCACGTAGGCAGGAAAAGCCCTGTGAACACATAGAGGCTGGTAGTTAATCTGACAGAGAGCAACTCTGTGGAGAAGCACCTGGGAGTTCTGATGGACTACAGACTGACTAGCAATGTGCCCCTGTGGCCAAGGCCAATGGTATCCTGGGAAGAATGTTGCCAGTAGGTTGAGAGAGAGGACCCTTACCCTCTAAGCAGCTGGAGAACTGGAGACTACTGGAGAAAGTCCAACATACAGTTATGAAGATCATTAGGAGACTGGAGAATTTTTTTGAGGAGTGCCTGAGAGGGAAGGGAAGGGAAGGGAAGGGAAGGGAAGGGAAGGGAAGGGAAGGGAAGGGAAGGGAAGAGGAAAAGAAAGGGAGAAGAAGAGAAGAGGAGATAGGGGGAGGATCGTATCAATGCTTGTAAGTAATAAGAGGGTGTAGAAAGGCCGAGGCCAAGCTCTTCAGTTCTACCCAGGGATAGAACAAGATGTAGTGAGCACAAATTGAATCATAGGAAGCTCTATCTGAACCTTAGGGAAAATTTACTGACTATGAGAGTGACAGAGCACTGAAAGAAGTTGCCCGAAAAGGTTGTGGAGTTTTCTTTCTTGGAGATGTTCAAAATCTACCTGGACACAATGCCGTACAAAGTACTCTGTGTGACTGCTTGTGCAGGGAGATTGGACTAGATGATTCCTAGTAGTCCCTTCCAGGCTCAGTCATTCTGTGTAATTCTATGAAAGTCACTACCCTTTCAAATGTGTATGTGTGTGGGGAGGAGAGGAATTACTAAATATGAAATAAATGAGTTTCATTTTTATTTTAAAAATAAAAATATTAGAGATGCAAGTTCTTGCTCAGGAAAATTACAGCTACAGTTTTGTGTTGTGTCTCATTTCAGATATACTAATCATTTGCTTATTCTTTCAAGAAAGTCTGAATCTAGATACTCTTTTTGGGATGGGGACAGAGTGAAAATCCTTTCCAAGATGTCCCTGAAGTTATACTTAAAAATCCATGATTATTGTAAATCAGAAGTGCAGTTATTTCACTTTAATTAAGCAGTAACTGTATTGTATATTCTCTTTTCTTTTTTTATATAACAATCCACATAATGACATTCAAATCTTTATTTGGGACTGGATTTCAAACTTCAGTATGTTTGATCGATAGACAACTTCTAAAGTCTAGCAGAATGAAGATTAAAGAATTTTCAACATTAGCCTGTGAAGTAATAAGGTGCCACCTATAGCAAATGCAAAAAAAAAAAAAGAAAGAATAATAACCTAGGAGGAAAATTTCAGTTGGAAATTCAGGAGGTGATATCAACTAACAGATTTATTAGCATTTTAAGAATCTATGGCCTAAGGAACTTAAAGCAGGAGAGACATAGGTTTTATGAGTTTATTTGAGGACATAGCCCTAATTAAGAGTTATAAAAACATGCTGTAGCAACACAATTGTTCTGTAGTGATCAGCTCTTCTCATATTAAATGACACTTTGAAAAGTTAATTATTTTCCATTAGTTGAAATAATGCTGTTTAAACAGGTTAACAGTTGGAGCAGAAATTATGTAAATTACGTTAAGTCCTTATCAGAGGCCTAGTACTTGCTTTAGTGAGGTTGAAAAGTCAAAAGCTCCTTTCTACTTCTCCAGTTTGCCAGATTATGTGTAACTTAGATATATTATTTCAGTTTCAAGGCTCACTGTGATACTAACCTCAACTCAGACATGATCTCTGTTACATGTTTCTTATAGAAATACTTCAATTCTCTTAGCAGTATGGATTGCAGTTTCTTGAACTTTAATAAGATAACCCTGTGATGACTTGATTTCCTAGTAGTGGTTTTGGTCAACATAAAAAGAAACCAATGAAATCTACTCCATCAGCTACTTATGATTGATTAATGGTATTTTTAGCTATTTATCAGCCTTCTATTTATGGACTGCAATACATCTTCATTACGTTCTGATTCTTCTTCCAATCTCTTTCTCACTGTTCTTCTACTTTGTGCTCAACAAATTATTTGTCTCAGGCTTATAGAAATGCATCTTGAAAACCTTCTCAGTTCTTTCATTTTCTTCCATTTTTGCCTTCAATCTTTGCCTTTTAAGCAAAGTGGCAAGTCTGTCACTAACTCTTGACAGACTTGTGATATGTTAATGATACAATAACTTCCTTTATAATATTCCTAAGTTTTCTGCAGGTTCCTGGTATCATGGCAGTGATCAATAAGTGTTTCAGCAGAATATTCTTTTCTGTTGAGTTCTGTACTGGATATTGTCATATCCTAATTAAAAAGAAACAAATAGAAAGCCATGTTTAGTTGGACTTGATATATCTGTATTTAAAATGAAACAGACAAGTGAAAAAGAACAACTAAGCACTCAATATGTCTGCTCTGGGGTCAAAAACCTAAGAATATTACTATTAACATGTTTCCTTTACGCTGCAATGAAATATGAAATACATGCTGCAATGATGTAAAGAGACTAACAAGTTTTGGGTATTTTTAAAACCTCACTGGTTTACAAAAAATTGTCGGTGTATACAGCTGATAAAGTTACCTGTATATTTCAGGTCTTCTCTGCATTTTTTTTCCCTCCAAACAATGACAAATTTATCATTACCAAAAGTTGCCATGTTTGGTCAAGTCTGTCAAGGCACAGCAAACAACAAGAAACATAAAGTATTATTTTTAGATTTTTTTCTTTAAATTTTAAACTCAGACTTTATTTTGTTGATGACTTTTAGTTAGACCCTCTTGCTATACTTGCAGTTGGAAAAGTTTTAAAGACTTAAATGTTGTGTGTTTATGCTTTTTAAATTACTGAACTTTGTATAGAATTTGAGTTTCCTATGCATAAACTTGATATTTCAGGCATCACAAGAATTTCACAGAAAATCATTGACAGAAAATCATTAAGCAAAATTTCTCTTCAGCAGCCTTTTATATTACTTAACTGAAGAATGGCCAGCGTACACAAACAGTGAGAGAAAAAGCAGGAAAACGAGAGAGGGAAGTACCAAATATCACACAGTTATTTTGTACTTTGGAATGATGGTGAAAATATCTAGTCTTTATTTAGTTGCTTCTATTATCTTGTCTCATGATGATAACTGAGTTTCTTTGTAACATCTTTATTAAGGAATAATCATTGTTTATTCAATTGGCTTAAACAGTATGTAGTATTTCTAAAGTTCTTATTTGGAAGTAGTTGGTTATTTTTTAAGCTTGGAGTCTATGAAGTCCAGGTTTTATTAGAAGTCTGTATGTGCAAGACCTTTATACTAACTAACTTTTTTTCTGATGGCTAGGATTTTGATATGCTTACGTTTACATTTTTTTGTCTCAGAGGTGGTTGTTATTTTTGCTGCATTTTCCTCTTTAAATCTCTATGAATTTTCTGAACATCTGTTTAAAGATGTTTTATTACATTTTTTATAAGCTTTACTTAAATTTTATTGTTTTGTATTGTTTTCTGCTGTGCTTACCAGGTATACTGACTGCCTCCTGTTGCTTCATTTCAGTCTTCCAAAATTTATTTTCAACCTCCTATTGTGTTTGAATTCCCTAGATTTAATCTTTATAATGCATTCACTGACTGCTTCTATTCATGAATATGCAGTTATCATATGAATCCTTTTCTCACAGAGCATGTTTTAATTTCATATGGCACCTGTCTTCAGTGCATTTCTCCAATAGAGATTTTTATTATTTAGGCTATAAACTTTTTCAGATCTGCTGACTTAAACATGTTGTTTCCTGATAGTCATGTGTGTGGTTCCAGCTGTGCATAGTTATCAAATGTCTGAGTTTTTTCTTTCTTTTTTTTTTTGCTTTTGTGTGGATGTGTGAAAATCTCAGATTCATGTCCTCATTTCTGTCTTGACATTATCGTGATGTTTGATATAATTAGACAATTTTGTAAGCAGATGAAAGAAGTCTCATGTACACTTTTTTGTTTTGTTTTGTTTTGTTTTATGATGGTGGTTTTCAAAGTCTATTCTCCATTTCTAACTACATAAGAATTCGGTAGCTTATGGATATGATTATATATTCTGAATATGTCTAGCTGGTATACAAGTTTGTTTCAAATGGAACAGTCTGATTACGGTAGAACTGGTTCAATATTTACATCTATGCTAGCCCCCGGAATGAATCTTGTCCTTTAGGCAAAACTGTGCAGTGGCTGATGTCCTCCTAGCTGAAGCTTGAGCTCCTGTTAGCCAACTAACCACATCTATCTATCTTCCATAACACTGGTTCTGGCTCTTTTCTGGAGACCTAGTGATATTTTTGAGATCTTCATTCTTTTCTGAGAGAAAAAAGTTTGTGAAATAATTTAAAGATTGTGATGTGTCTCACCATATATATATATATATATTTTTATTTCTGGAAATCTCTACATTATAAATGAATGGAAAAAGTTAATATGCATTACGTGAATTGGGACACATCATGGTGGTGTCTGAGAGTACCTGAGAGTACTGTCTGCTATAGTTTTGGAGGACTACAAGGGTGAAAAAAAAAGTGCAGTCTTATTCAAACTGGCATTCAGAAAAAGTCTTCCAATTGAACAAGCATCAGATTTTTTTTTTTTTTTGCTTGAAGAAAACTGCCTGGAGTACTGACATAGCACCTTTATGATAGAGAATATAGGAAAGTGAAGATATAGTTACTGAAATTTAATATTTATGCACATAATTTGAATTTTGGCACATTTACAATTGAGTTTGATTTGATAGATCTTAACATTAGATAGTGTACAAACGCAAAATACTCAGTTGTCTCCACTGGAAGATGTCACCTAAGTAAGTTCATCAGAAAGAGAAGAGCTAGGAGTATAAAATATATTTTACAGGTAAGAGTCTGCATTTCTGAAGAATAGTCCTGTTTATTAATCACTGTGTAGTTTGATACTTGCTGGAGAAACTGAGATTTTCTTTTTCTTTTTTCTTTTTTTTGTAAAAATTTAAAACAATTGCCTTCATTTGGGGAAATTATAATATTATTTCAGCTAACAAGGAAAACACACCATTAATTCAAAATAAGTTTAAAGAAAAAAAATGCTAGATGCAAATCAAGACCAGTAGATGCTCATTCAATCCATTTTGTTTAATTCTAGTAAGCACCATGGGAAATGACAACTCTTATCCACTTATTTTTAGCAATCATGTATATTTAAATATACCTTAGAACATTACAGATAGAAGTATAAAAGCAGAAGAAAATGATGAAGATAGAAAGAAATTATTCAGGAGCTCCTAATAGAAATACAAAGGAAAACAATGCAATATGGGAAATTGAAAAGAAACTGCTCTTTAATATACATGAAGGCTTTTTAATATGATAATATTTTTTGCTACAAGATTTTTGTTTGTGGAATATATTATCAAAACTTATTAAAAATTGTTGTTCAGTAAGATGAAATCGGAAATCATAAACAACATCATAAGCATTTATATGAGATAATATAAAGCCTCACATATTATTTGCATGTAAAGATACACTGAATTATACAAAGAAGATGCTTGGTATTTACCCATTATTGGGTTTCCTGAATCATCTGTCACTTTCTTAGTTATCTATTGGACAATCTGTAATAGCTTTCTTATCTGCATGAAAATATTTTAAAGATCGTTTAGCATTTGCCAGAGGATTTTCTTAATGCATATGTCATGGGATAGGCATTGTACAGAAAACAGAAAATATACAGCATATTGCTGATAAATCCTTCTACAATCTAGCAATAAAGTATTTCAAACAGCAAATCTATTTGCTACTTAAATTTCAATTGAAAAATGCAAGCAATATGTTCTTCTATGAAGAGACTGAATAAGCAGGATTTTGTTGCTTTTATAAAGAGAAGAAAAACAGTAAATGAAAAAAATAATCTGTATCAAAAAACATAACTGAACAGTTATGACTGAATTACCTTGTTAATTTTAAAGTTGGTTTAGGAAACTGTCAATATTTATTTAAAGTCTTTAAGTCTTTGCTTCTCAGTTCTCAAAGTCTCGGAAGTATAAGTTCACGAAAATGATATATTTCACTTTTGAAAAGTGACAATTGCTTGATTACTTGATTTTGCAGATAAAAAATAGATGTATCCTGAGATTCCTCAAATACTATTATCTGATGTCACTACAAATGATTGTATTTCACATTTTTTCATGAAAACATAAATCATGCAGAAAATATAATCCATGGAATTTTTGCTTTTAGCACAGAAGGTTATTTACAGTTATAATGCTGTAATTCTTTATTTCTGATTTAAACAATATTTTCAAGTAACAATAGAATGTACATTTGTTGATTTTTGACATGATATGAGTGAAAATCAGCGGTCAGTCTTTGAGCTTTACAACTTCTGAAAAGTGCTTCTTGCTACTTCAAAAATTAAGCAAAATATCACCTATTTCTACAAAATATCACCTGTTTCTATATACTTCTAGATGGTATAAAGCAGGTAAAATATAGCTGAAATGACAATATATGTTGTGAAAGCTCAAAGATGAGCTTTTTAGATAAAAATAAAAAAAAAGTGAAGGTTGATTTTAAACTGTCATTTGGAATGCTGAATTCCTTGCTGGCAATCAAAAGCCTAAGAATATTTTCATTTGCAAATGCATGTCTACAAAACAAATACTTCTACAAAAGTACCTAACAAAATACATGTTTGAGACTATCTAGACTGACATTAATTATATTAGAAGAAAATCGATAATCTCTATAGAAAACATAAAAAAATAGCAATGGCAATATACTTACAGAAATGGCAGATATTATTAACTTACATCTCTTACAGAGCTGAGGTTTTTATCTATTTTATGTTTTAACGTTAGTCTTTTCTATCTTTCCACATCACATTTCTTTTTATATGAGGAAATGCTTTTATTGCCCCTTGGTATGAAGAAGTATTTGGCAATTATATTAAGGCAGATGAAATATTAAAAAGACTAAAAACTCCAAGAGGACTGAAAAAAACCTTTCATTTGGTAACTGTAATGTCAGGCTTTGCTTATCTGTCAGAAAACAGAATGATTTTGATGAGACCAGCAGTGAAGACAGCTGCATCACCACATGGATCTACAAGAGATGGTTGAGAGCCCTTTGGAGACAAGTATTCCCAACTCCCTCATCAAAAGAAGAGACTAGAAAGACTATCAACCAGCCTAAAAAGTATGCTTACTCTGCACATCTTGTCATTTATTAAGCTTCTTCTCCCCTCTGAATGTTCTGGACAGTAAAGCTCTGGTTTGTCCAAGGATGTACAACAATGCAAAAGATAAATTTTTCAAAACTCTCCTGTTTTATTTTGCGTAGATGGTATAGAGGCTTATGCACTTTCGTAAAGATATGTAGGAATGTTGTGGCTATTCATTTCAAAATATGTTATACAAAACATTTTGTTATGCTTAAGATATACAGAAACCAAATTGAATCAAGCTGCACACAGAATTTGTAGTATTTGGAGATACCAAAATCCCTACTTCCTATCAAAGTCAATATTAATTTCCTGAAAATCAATTTGATTCGTTTATGTGTCTTTATTACCAGTGTGATTAATTCTTTTAATTCTTTTTTACCTGACTATCTATAGATTTGACAGGCCCATACCTATTAACCTGATTTTTCCACACATGTTAAAATTGTTACTGAATGCCAAAGCAATAGACAGGTGACTGTAATAAGCACTGATGTTTCCTAGGACAATACCTAGATTAGCTAAGAAATTCACTGCTTTATTTCCTCCACTCTCAATAGTGTTGATTTTAACCATGGTCAAGTAGATTGATGACGATGTGATTCTCAGCTAGAGTGAGCTGAGGCAATTTAGATTTTGACTGTAGAGTAAGGGTCTGATCTAGTGACTGCTAATTAATTCAGCAAAAGCTTTCAGAGAACTTTGAGGGATCTTTTGAGTTATAGAGAGAGAACAGATTCATGAATAATACACATGCTTTCTAAAGTTGCTTAGCACAGGTAGCAGGCATCTGCATTTTAAATTCCAATTATAATAATATCCAAATATCCAAAGAATACTCTTAATTAAAAAAGACTTGGCAAATGCTATCACAATGTGCTGGAATTTGTTAGAAATTTGTTTAGAGTCTAACACTATTTATGTTATTATTTAATGCGGAAAAATACATATATATTTACAGAGCAAATTAATTTTTCAGGATAAAATTATGAAGGTCTTAGAATATTGCACAAAAATGCTTTTGCACACAAATTAGCCTTGGGATTTGCATCTGTCTTTAGCAGTTTGAACCTCAGATTGATATGGCTCTCAACATTGGTGTAAGACGCATGCTTGCATGTCAGCAATAAAACTTGCCTTTTATATGTTTTTAGTTTAACATATTTTAATAAAATTTTAATTAATATATTTTTAGTTAACAGACATATGTGAAAAACTATTTTTACCATATATTGTTAAGTCTGTAGCTATATTAAGAGTAGTTCTCAGACACTCCATTTTCCAAGTCATCTCTTTTCTCAGATGACTTTTCACAGCTCATGCCCAGCTCATGCGAGTTCAAGCTCGCTATTACTTGCCCAGTCTAGGAGTAAATAGCCTTACTGATAATTTTGGTACAACACTAGAAGGATTAAAACTGGCTAGTTAGAAAATATAATTTATAAAATGAAAATATTTCACCTTAGAGCACTTTTTAAACTCCAATAAATTTCTGTCAATACTTAGCAGCACACAAATATAGTCCCTAAAGCTACTGACATCATTGCTGTAAAGCAGTAATTACCTTATATGTGATCTTTGCTGTGAGTTATAAAATTAAGGTCACTCTTCAAACCTTCAAACTAAGTTGTTTGCCCTATTCTGAAATTGATATTACTCTTTTCACCTTCACTATGATTTCTTTTGATGTCTGATCTTAAAAATACACATTTAACTCAATCTAATGTGTATAAGTATACTAAATATGATGCAAAATGTACTATATCAGAAGCTCTTACTATTCTTATCTGCATGCATTGAATATTTCAAGTGGAAAAACATTACAATACCATATGCATCATCACTATATAATAAAAATACTTGCATGTTATAAAAATATTGCAGATTATAGATTGCAATACTTTACAATCAGATTGTAATATCAAATAGATGAACTTAATATCCTTATTTTGGGCAAAGCAAATTTTTAATTTTATATTTTATTTTAAATCTTGAAAATAATGTCTCGTTGGTTTGCTGAAAAAGTAAATGTTTATTTGCTTGTGTATTTATGAACTAAAATGATTATTAAATCTGTACACGGATGATTGTTATATTTATATTTTACAGTATTTTAATTGTACATAGTACAACAGTAGTTTCCCAATTGCTTTTGGAAACACTGTTAAATAGGCATTATGGTGTGTTCCACAGAAGCAACGAAATCTTCAGTGGTAATCCTACAATATTCTATTACTTATTGTGAAAAATAATGCTAATGAGTAATTTCTCAAAACTATCAAGTTTATAGTGTGTTTAGAGATATAATGGAAGGAATCAAATGAAAATTAGCATATGATTATTTTCAAATTATTCCTTCATCTGCAATAATTCATCTCAATTTAGTAACCAAAGTATAGGATCATGTATTTTTCTTTGTCCTACATTGAAAAAATCCTTTAAAGATATGATAATCTTTGTTCAAGGTTGTAAAACTAGATTATTCTTAAAATAATTGTTATAAATATATAAAAAATTTTGATATCACTCATGTTTTAGATCTTCTATTTTGACCACCATCTACTAACAACGGTTGAGTTTTAGGGTCTATTCACAAGCTTTTAGTAGATGAAGATCTCTTATATTTTATTACTCTTGTTTTGATGAATTAAGTAAATCTGCCAGCATTTCAATTATATCGTGTTCTGAATTTTACTTTTTATTGAAGTAATACAGGTATGACTGCAAAAGATAGAAAAAAAATAGAATAGCATGCCTAAAATGCATGTGAGCTATTTCATTTTGTTCAATTCTTTCAGAGTGGGTCTGTTAAATCTTTACTATTCTGTAAGTGTCACCACAGACTAGTCATTTTGAAATTATGACAGGAAAATTACTGTTTGTTATGCAGAAAGTGGGACATGAGTTAACACTCTTTTACCATTAAATTAAACGAAATGTTTCTTGTCAAGTCACAGAAGACATGCTGAACTTTATTTTTCTTGGTTTTTTTTTTTAAGGTTTAAGTATATATTAGAAACCAAAACACTAATGTTTTTATCTCTGCCTTTACTTGAAACTGAATTCCTTTAACTCTGAAACTCAAATGCAGTTTGTGGTATCCTTAAAGTGAAACTTTTGTTGTTTGTCATGATTTTTTATGACCCTCACATATATGTTAAGAACGTAACTGATGCTTAAAATTGTATGTTTTTGTTTAATGGCAAATTTCTTGTAGTTAAATAGCTTGACAAAATGTATTGAAATCTAAATACTTCTGACTTTTCCGGTAAGAGAAATGTAATGATTGGAGTATTATTCCACTTTATAGCTTTGAACATCTTAAATATAATTCTTCTGTTTAGTATCCCAAGTGCCCTATATATCCATCCAGTCTTGTTAAATTACAATATTTTCATTATGTAATTCTTCAGCCACATTGGTCTACTACTCTTCTGCATTTGAGTTTCAACTAGAGCTTTGCTGTAATTATTGGTGTATTAGGGTTTCCAGCTTTGCTTTCCTTTTGCTTTATAAAAACTTCTAGCACTATGCTTTCTGAAGGACTTTATTTGTCCCAAGAAACTCTGGGAATGGGGCTAGCAGTGGAATAGCTATTGGCTGTTCTCCACTAGAATAGGCTTTATCTTACTAACTGTGGAATTTTACTTCCAAATCTAAGCTCAGAATCTTCTCTCACTTGAGATATTTGCTCCCTCTGTGATTCAGTCATCCAGACACTGCAAAATCGGTGGATAGAATCATACACTTTTCAAGCACAATTCACCAACTTCATATGATTATCATAAAATGAGATGAATCACTTCTTAGAAGCACTTATGCCCTGACTATAAAGAGCCTTTAAATGACTATAGTTAACTTTTTACAACAGTTATCTTGCACATGGTTACTCAAGTTTTACCAACAATGCATAATATGGATTATTCATAGGTCTATGGTAACTACCACACTCATTAATAAAGCATATCTGTCCTGTCCAGCCTCATCTGGGTCCTCCAGTAGAGGAGTTATGAGTCTTTGGTTTTGAGTTATAAGCATGGAAAGCAAGGTTTGTTCTTTAGTTATAAAAGTTAGTTAAAAGTTTAGTTATAGTGGTGTTATTGGGTATCATGGCTGTGCCTATGTGCACACCCAGTGTGTTTCAGTCACTGATCCCCTGGTGGTCCAGAAACTCTCTAGCTAGTCATTTGCACCAAGAAGACACTGAACTGTTATGAGACAATAGACCAACATGAAAATAGGTGCCTACTTAAAATCTTAGGTGCCTTAACTAAGATTATCATCATTATTATAGCAGCCCTCCTAGTTGGATTTTGAACAATCCTGTAGACTCCACATACAGGCACCTCCTGCTGCACATTGGCATATCTGATGCTTAAGTTTGATCACTAATTTCCTGGAGAAAGAATTCCCTGCAGAGAGATTCCCCTCAGCTGTTCTTGTTGTAGATCTGATTAACTGTTACATAAATAAGACTTTTTTAAAAGTGATCTTGCAGATGCAAAATAGGTCACACAGAGCAGATTTTGCAGATAGCTATGATATTTAAGACAAGTTTCCTAAATAGTTAAGATACTAGAGGATGATAATTTATACAGCAGTGCAGTCATTGAGAACCACAAGCCAGCTGCATTACAATAACTGAGCAGAAAAGCTGTTTAAAGACACTAACTTGTCCATCTGAAGACACAACTATTGTCATCAATTGATTGTGATGAGACAAACCTGTTTGAGAGATGCAGTTCCTTGGGTGAGTAATACCTATGACAAGTTCTCAATGCATTGGTTTTATTTCTTAATAAGTGCCCATTTACTTGTGTGTGCAATATTGTCCTCATTCTTGCCTGAGCTATGTTTATTGAGGCATGTGCCCAGTTCTGCCCCTTGTCAATGCTAATTCATAAATTTAATTTGTGAGATTGAATTCACACTTCAAATTTCTGTAGTGGTCATTGGATTCGTCTGAACTTGATTACTATAGAAAAAACTGTTCTGTTTGCTTTGTTCAGGTATTGTGGGTCTGTGCCCTGGACGATGAGGACACAACTCCTTCCTATCCTGCTGTCACCCACAACTTCCTTTGCAGACTGTCCTGCTCGTACCATCTTCCTCAACATCTGAATTAATAAGCAACACAGAAAGTGACCTTCTTCCATATTCTTCCTATTCTTTAAATTCATGACTCAAGTCTTTTGCTTGTGGTCAGCATTTCTTTTATCAAGAGCTTGCAGGCCTTCAAGAATTTATTTTTTTCCAGCACTTTGGTCAGTTATTGATGTCTGTCAAACTGTCGAAACATCATCCAGTGTCTAATGTTAGACAGTTACTTGTAGTAATGTCAAAAGTCATTACAGTGGATTTTTTTCTTGAAAGCTTTTGTGCAACATGATCTGACTGTGTGAGAGGATTTAGAGAAGATAAATTAAAGCTTAAGAACAAGCTGACTCAGGATTTTTTAACCTTGAACTGTTTCCAAAGGAAAAAAAAATCTAAATATTTAAAGTTAGTAAAAATCATGTGGTAGAAAGTATTAAAGTAGAAAAGATAATGCAATTTTATTAATTGTAAGATGTACTGTAAGACATAGATCTACTGAAAAAGGTTATTCATCTTTTTGTAATATTAGTTTGTCATTCTAATATGTGAAAAATAGTTATTCTACTTCTTTCTGCTATTCTGCCTGAGTACTAGAATGGCTATCCATGGAAAGACAACAAATAACAAAAATATGTTTTTTTTTTTTCTTATACACATTCTACATTTGAAATGAATTTCTGGAATTATTTAATATTATTCTATCTTTTAGGTAAGTAAAATTCAAGTATTGTTTATCATGTTTACAATTTTTAACAAAAACAGTTGTAAAAAGGATATAGAAAGTTCTTTAATAAAATTTTAAAATTATAAATACATATATAAAAACATAAATTAATTAAATTTATAAATTAATAAATTTATAAAAACATAAATTGCATGAATATATGGCTAGATAGTATTTGTGACTATAAAATATTAAGCACTGTAAATTTACCCTTATAAACCAGGTGGAGTTGATCATCAAAAATATCCTAAGAACAGCCCAAGTCATAGTCTATCATTCATTTCACTGATTGCAGTTATCAAATTTATCAAAAGTTGTCTAACATCTTGTTGCTGATTCATTAGAAAACACCTTTGCGTAATAGAAGCTGGTTGAAAAATTGGCCATGAGTATGCTCTCTGTAAGCTCCATGTTATTTCTTCTGGTTTCAGGAGCTATTGTTTTATGCATTATTTATGTGGCTTTGCTATTGTCTCAGAAAAAATATATGGAATTTTAGAATGTACTTCAAACACCTAAGTGATTTTCATACTGAAATTTCAACATTTAAGAGAGTTTTCCTAAATAAGATATTGTGATTCTATAGTGAACATATTGCAGCAGAGACAGCTTTTCCAAAGATAATTTGCATAATTATGTCTTTCAATATTTATACAGTTTTATATAATATAGATTCCTACCCTATACATATACATATTGCTAAACCACAATAATATTTGTTGGTATAATTCGTATTAGCAAGCAGATGAATCCTTAATGCATTATATCAATAAACATTTTCAGCAAAGAAGTGCCAGAAGTGGCCCACACACCAACTATTTTACTGAGAATGAAGAATCATGTATACCAAATAGTCCAGGGCTCAGGTCTCATTTCTTAAGATCATTTACTTTGCCCATGGATAAATCATGCAATGATGGATATGATACAGTAGAGAATGCTGGTAACCCTTACTCTAGGCTGTAACCTGATAAGATCTCTGCTTCAGAGAATGTACTGGGAAATTTTTTGGGTTATGAGTTTTTCTACAGACACTCAAATAAGAAATTTTAGAAAGTTTTACATTAATGAGTTATTTCCTTCCAAGGAGTTACATATTTGTTTATATGTAAAAGACTGAATGCATGTTGATGTTGATTAAATATAAAGAGTGTATCTTCTTACATCTTCTTACCCGCATATCTATTTTACCTGTATTTCAGTTTGGTTGTTTATTACTTATACTGTTTTTAAAGGCCTGAGGTGTCTGAACACTTAACATAGACCTAGAATATCAGAAATTGGAACCTGATTTTTGGTTAGTCATTTAGTTTCTAATAGGAAATATATTGATCATCCTGAAGCTATATCACTTTTTGACTACAGGGAAAAAGAGACAAAAATTGTGCAACTGGGAAAAAAATAAGAACAACAACAACAAAAATCCATTATGAAGACAACAACAACACAAAAGCTAAAATATCCTCAGGGGATGTTACTTAACACTTAGGATAGTTCAAGTTCTCTGTGGAGTATTTGACATTCATTTTAAACTTCTTTATATTCAGATTTCTAAAAGCAACATTTGTTTCTCTACTGGTAATTCATGCAAACCTGTAAACAACAAAAAAATCACTATACTTGTTGGAGACATGTTTTGTTCCAAGAAGCTCTATCAGATTATCTTCATATCAACATTGTCTGGCATACGGAACATGGCAAATTGAATTATATTTCATCTATAATGTAATGTCCTGAGAATAGATTCCTTGTAAGATTTCATATGCATTTTTGCTGTAAACCAACAATGAAAATAACAATTTAAATGAGAACTCAACTCTATGAAATAGTAAGTACTTCCGAAGGGATAATTTGTACTTTCTCTTTAGTCTAATTGTTTTAGAACAAAGTTATGTTAAGGTTAGATAGTTTTATGAATCAGAGTTGTAAGGGCATACATTTTGCTTTCTAGGAGAAACCTAGTGACTGGTTTCATAATTCACAGGCATCAGCCGGCAAACCTAAAACAAAAATAAAAACATAAAATCTTGACACCAGCTATTTTCTTTCTTTCAGTAGAATTTATTACATATACTATCGGGAGATTCTTTTTGCATCAAAAGAATGAAGAAAAAACTTTATTCAAATGATTCCTTTTACAGTGTTTTTCAAGCTAAAGGTAATTCAAGGACTGGAATGAAGATCTGTCAGCTTATAATTACCTTTACATCCTTCTATGATGTGCTGAAATCAAAGAACTTAAAGTTTCACTGTATAATTTTTACCTTCGGTAGTAAATTACATATGTAATATAGGTGCAGATTCCTGTGACTACAAAGTATTTGTTCTTGTTGCATAATCAGTGGAAAGGTCTAAGAACTTCTGATGACCTCCTGAGGACAATTCAGAATAGGTATCTATCTTAGCATTTCTCCAACCATTGTGTAAGAAAATGGGCATTTCTCTGTAATGTTTAAGTACTTTGACACCTTTAGTAGAAAACCACATTGAAATGGCTTGGAAGAATATTAGACCTAGTGTATGACTCTAGAAGTCATACCTGATTACGCAACCCACTTTTAGAGTGATTTAGATTATTGAACTTCTGAAAAAAAGTTTTGATGTATAGGCATATTATTTTTGCGCACATCTAGCTGGTCAAAACACTTATACCCAAGCAGGTAATGTAGATTAAAGATTCACCTCTTCCAAAAGTGGCTCCTTATTTTCCAACAGTTTTTAGACAGATTTCAGAGATTCTCAAGACCATGAGTTTTCATCCTTCAAATTTAAATGAGACTACAAGGTAAAGAATACCAGTTTTATATAGGTGGATGGAAACAGTAAGGAGAAAAAAAAAGTCCTGAGTGGGCCTACTAGTAAAACAAAAACTAGTAAAAAAAAAACTAGTAAAAAAAACCCAAAAACTAGTAAAACTAAATTTAAAACTCTTTTGATATTTTATTTTTTCCAGTTTGCTATCTTGCACACTGGAAAACTGGTTGCAGCAGCTCATTTGGTGCATTACCAAGAAATTGTACCATTTTGATGGAAATATAAATCTATTCTTATTTACAATATTCGCTACATTTTTACATCATTTACTCTTAGTTTGGGAATGAAAAATTGAACTCAAATTTGTATTTCAGTGCAAAATTCTCCCAGTTTAATGGTTGCTCAAAATGTGGAATTTGATTAGTTCGTAGAGAATTTAAAGAGAGAAGGGACAGATATCTGAGAAAATTGTGTACACCCAGAAATCAAAATTTTTTTTCCTAACTCTTTCTAAGTTGTATAACTACTTTTATCTATATTCCATAAAGCAAACGAAACACTGAATAATAAAAATGATTTTATATTTTTCAAGCATTTTGAGAATCTAAAGTATTATCATTGAATAAATGACATTGAGAATATCTATTAAGTAAATATTTGTATTTTTTTCTAATAAAAGGATGTTACTGTAAATTCAATCATTCAGGATTTTTAAGCTATAAACAACAACATTTTTCAATGATAGGGATTTGTTTAATAAATAACAATGGGTTGATACTGCTGATGTTAGTGGTCATGTGGTGGACTTTAAGAAATATTTTTAGGCGTCCCTTTATTTATGGGAGTATTTGACCAATTTCTGTAATTCCAATTTTGTCCAATGCATTATTTAGAATATGTAAATAGTAATAGATTCCAATAAAACATGCATTATACTTGCTAGTCACATAACACACTTGATCCAATATAAATCTGCTGGAAGAATGAATATATTTCAGTGGATACAGAGAAATATTTTGTGGATAATGAGATAGGAATATATATAGTTTTATGTAAAAGCAAAACAGCAAGGTAAAAAATTCCCTCTCAAATCCAAGACAAGACAAATTAGAACACCATTTTTCTTTGAATCTGTTTATATATATGTAATTCCCTATATCTAAACATTTGTAAGTATTATTTTTGTACGATCGTTAGAAATAGAAATATAAAATACATGAAGATTATATAAAAATAAGTAATTGAAATAATTATTTATTCAGTTCGGTTTGTCCTTCCTTTCCACAAAATCCTAATACCAAAACACTCATTTCAAAAGCTCTAAAGGATGACTTTTAAAAATAGATAAAATAGATGGATCCAAAGTCAAAGGCTCCTTTATGGAGAGGGAATGATTTAGAGTGGTTCTAATTAAAATTAGCTATAGATTTTGGAGATGAATTATTTCAGATGTCATTAAAAGACAGGCTATTATGAAAAATATTCTTCTGTGCTTTCATAGAAATACATGTATTCAGAGGAGAACCTTAAAATGTGAGACTTGTGACGTTACCACTTTGTGACACGGTTTGAAAGTCAGTTTTTGTAGACAGAATGGATTCACCAAGGGGAAATAATGCATAAGTAACCTGAAAATAGCCTTCTATGATGAAATTACTGGCTGGCTAGATGAGAGAAGTGTGGTTGTTATTATCTGTCTTGACTTCAGCAAGGCTTTTCCACACTGTCCCTCACAACATCCTTTCGGGCAACCTCTAGAAGTGTGGGTTAGATGAGTAGACGGTTAAGGGGATTGAGAACTGTCTGGATGGCAGAACTCAAGAGTGTGGTGATCAATGGCACAAAGTCCAATTGGAAGCTTGTAGTTAGGGGTGTTCCCAGGAGTCCTTGGTCCAGTCTTGTATAATTTATTCATCAGTGACCTTGTTGAAGGGATGGAGTGCCGTCTCTGCAAGTTTGCTAATGATACCAAACTAGGAAGAGCAGTTGATAGCAAAGGGGGCTGTGCAGCTGCTCAGGGGGACCTGGATAGACTGGGCAACAAGGCAGTGCAAAACTTCACAAAGTTCAACAAGGGCAAGCAAAAGGTCCTGAATCTGTGGAGGAATAACCCCAGACAGCAGTACAGGCTGGGGACTGACCTTTTGGAGAGCAGCTCTGCATAGAAGGACATGAGTGTCACAGATGGTGGAAGACATGTTAACCATGAGGAATCAGTGTACCCTTGTGGATGAGAGGGCCAATGTGATCCTAAAGTTCATTAAGAATAGCATCTCCAGCAGGTTGAGGAAGGGGATCATCCCCCTATACACAGCCCTAGTAAGGCCACATCTGGAGCACTGTGTCCAGTTCTGGGCTCCCCAGTACAAGAGGGATGTGGAGCTGCTGGAGAGAGTCCAGCATAGGGCTACAAGAATGATCAGGAGCCTGGAACATCTGCCCTATGAGCAAAGGCTGCGAGAGCTGGGCCTGTTCAGCCTGAGGAAGAGAAGGCTGAGGGGCGACCCGATCAGTGTGCATAAATACCTCAAGGGAAGCAGTGAGTAGGATGACGCTGGCCTCTTTTCAGTGGTGGCCACTGAAAGAACTTGAGGAAATGGCCACAAACTGAAGGACCAAAAATTCTGCAGGAACTTAAGAGAAACATTCTTAATGGTAATAGTGACAGAGCACTGGAACGGGTTTCCATGAGAGGTTGTGGAGGTCTTCAAAATCCACTTAGAAACAATCCTGTGCCATGTGCTCTAGGTGAATTGCATGTGCAGGAGTGTTGGGCTGGATGATCTCTGAAGGTCCCATCCAACCATGATGATTCTATGATACCATGAAACCCTAGAATAGGGCAATTTTGAACATGCTTGCAATAAATCACAGTTAAAATAATAGTGATCAAAGAGTGAACCTCTGGCTTATTTCTGAATAAGAGAATGCTGAGAGGTAATAAAGTGATGATATTAAGTAATAGGTGGTGATTTCACAGTCTTGCTGAAGAGATTGAAAGAATAAAGTAGAGGTATCATATTGATAATAATTAAATGATGTGAGCAATGGATAGAATAAAGCAAACAACATTTCCACTTTAGTGTCTTTCATCAGTGTATTTCAGAATGAACTACATAATCATTAACTTCATCCCTACATGTAAATACATATATATATATATATATATATATATGCAATATATTTCAGAACTATATTTAATAGTCCCTGAAAAGCTGAAAGTTTTGAGCACGAAGTACTATCTTCAGCTTCTAGAAAAGGTCTATTCCCTAAAGTAGCAATATAAAATGAAAAAAAAAAAGCTCTGCTGGGGAGAAGTAGATAGTCTCATTTAAAAAGCGTTCAATTTGTTTTAGAAAGTTGGCCAGAGGGAAGAAGCTGACTGATAACTTGAAATTAGACCCATTATTGAGTGCCAGAGTTTGACTTCAGCCGAACAGTTAAAAGTACAATTTTAAAATTTTAGTAAAATTGGTAAAATTTAAGTAAATTAGTAATTAGTAATTACTAATTACTAAATTACTAAATTACTACTAAATTAGTAATTACTAATTACTAAAAAAGTAATTAGTAAATTTAGTAAAATTTAAAATAGTAAAATTTTAAAATCAGTATGTTATGAGAACAAGAGCTAGCAGTGATCAACAAAGACACAGCGATTTTTTTTATAAACTACCACAGCTAGTGAGGGAGAAGTTGCGTGAAAATCAGAGAAGACTGTAGTAACTCACAGGAAAGTGAAATGTATAAGGCCATACCAAACAAGATAATATCCCAGTAACAAAAAAGCTCAGTGGAATTTTCTCTTTTCTCTCTATTGATTGAAAACAGATTGTGAAGATCTAATACTAACAAGTTAAAATACAATAAAATAATGTTTATTGCAAAAGTATTTTCTAATACATTTCAATGCTGAAATGAATACTTGCTTATCATTAACTTATTATTATTCCTGTTAATATTCATTAACTATGAAGGTAAAAAGAATAACAAAAATATATATAGCATCTACTATTGCAATAATAATAATAAAAGTCTATTTACTTGTCATGGTTTGGAATTGTTATTGTCATTCATATGTATTCAAATACGCCTTAAATCTGTATTTGATGGCATTATCAGGTCTAATTATGATAGCCGAAGGAGTAATAATGAGTCTATTTTTATTGAGTGATTTATGTTGCTGATCAAGTTTTTAACTGATAGCCTTTCTTTTCTCTTCAGTTTCCAGAAGTTGTCAAAAGGGTAAGTGATTATTTCGCCTTTCAAAATGAAAGGAAGCTAAAGGATGGGCAGATAAAGAAAAGAAGGGATGAGGATAACTGCATATCAATCAACTTATTAATTAAATTAACAATTTATTTCCTTACCAAAAAAAAAAATTTAAGGGTCTCTGGAGAAATTTTAGACATTCGGCATTTGGTTTTAAAATGACTCAGCATATTCTATTATAATATTATGTTCTGCTCTTAAATTTTCATTTCATTAAAATGTTCACTCCTACTTCTGTAACTTACTATATAATTGTATATCTCATTAAAATGTCAATATACTAAGAAAATTTAAGATGTTGTCCTAGCCCATGCTTTGAAGATATATAAAAATATATATATTTGGGAAATATTATGAAAATAAAATGAAGCACAAGCAGCTAATGATGATTTTGTATGCATAATTTGACTGAAAATTAAATTGTCTTGTGCACTATGCGATAATTCCTAATAAAATATAAATCCCATATCAAGTTATTCCTCATATACAACTTTAGGTATGTTTTGTAGATACTTAGAATAGGAAACATAAGTTTCTCCAGTAAAAAAAAACTCTAGTAAAAAAAAGCTATTTGAGGATAAGTTGATGAAAATAAAATAGCTAACTTACTGTTATCTGGAAAAAACAGTTTTGAATTAAATTAACATTTCAAGAGTTTTTTTTCTGTTTGCAACTTTATGATGAACTTTATAAATGAAATTCAACTTTATAAATGAAATATCAATAATTATGCTTTGGGTCTAGATTTCACAAGCACTGAACTGAAATATCAAAAAAAAGTTGGATTATAATGTTGAAAAATTTTAATAGTACAGAATCACATACATTTAAAGCATTTTAGTCATAATTAAATATAATTACAATATAATAAGTAATTGCACAATAATTAAATACATTATTTTATAAATAGTTTAGTATTTCAAAGTCTCTGTACGCTATAATAGCTTCTTAGCTATACAGTTAAATTTCTAAAGCAAATAATAATAAAAGATTATGAAATTGTTTTTAACATAAAAAAACCTAAAGTGTATTCTTATATTCTGAAACACAAGGTACAGCTTTATATGAGATCTAGAAAAAACAAGTAATAACAAATAAGTCAAGATCTGCTGTCATTTGGGAGGGGACTTTCCTGGCTCAATTTTAGGGTACTAAGGACTGAAGGAATAAAGCTCTATACAACCAAAGTTGAAGTGGGATGAAATCAGTTCTGGCAAGTTCTGCACAGTAAGTTTAAAAAAAAAAAAAAAGTGTACTTTTTTAGAGACAGATTCTGCACAAAAGATGGATGGTTCTGTGAAAACCCGTAGTGCATTTTGACTCCTGAAAATTAAGACAACTTAAAACTTTTAATGACAATCATCAGTGAAAGAAATTTCTATGAAGCAGGAGAAGAGATTCCTAGATCACTGGAGATTTCTGTGTTAAAGGAAAAAGTCAAAAAGATTTTTATTATTATTTTTTCCCATCTCAATAACCTTTTCTTATTGTTTTAGAAGATTTTCCTCCCCTGGAATTCTGAGCTTCTCAGAACTATACACCTGTCCATGCCTAACAAGGGCAAACACTTAGAACAGGCAAACAAACAAACAAAAAAGCCTAGCAATAATGAGGCAGTTAAATAAGCTTTGAAGAGGTGAGACTTAAAAAAAAAAATGCTTCAGAATGTATTACAAACAAAGAAACAATCATAAAAGGCTGATGTACATTCAAATTCTGAAGAACTGGCAGGAGTAAATGAAAGCTAGAAGTTTTTCTCCAAAATTATTTCTGGAAGTATATTCCAGCTTTGACTGCTAGAATTCTTACAAAGACAATGACTGGAATTCACTCTAGATCACTCTGGAGAGTAGAGTGTCACCAGGAGTCTGAAAATTAAAAAAAAAAAAAAAACCTTCAAATGTTTATTTTTTATCTAACTTAGATATTGATTTGTGGATTAACATACTTAAACTTTATTATTATTATTCTATTTAACATCAGATCAAAAGATAAAATCTCTGTGTGGTGGGTCAGGATAGAAGTATATTTAATATTGTAAATATTTAAATATCAAATATGGAAAAGAAAATATGACCAACAGAAATTACAACAACCTTAACAACAGCCTTCTTTTTACTTAATGGTTGAAATTATTTAACATTTACAATGTTTTACAGATGAATAAGATATTTTCCTGACATAATCCTGACAAAATAAATACATAAATAAAAAGAAACACAAAAGAGTCATCATCAAGACATCAATTGTGTCTTACTTTCAGAAACTAAAAACAGTATTAAGATAATTATTAACTTAAAAATTTAAAGGAGCATGCTATTAATATATAACTTTTCCTCTTGGAAAGACTTGCAGTCTAAAAGTGTAGTACACTTTCAGTCAGTTTCAGGTATCCAAGTGAACCAAAATATTGAGTATATATCTATTCCAATATATTACAAAGCAATTTTAAGGCTATGCTAGTGAAAAGACTACTATTTTCTTAGTATTTGAACCGAGGAGGTAAACCAGTAATTATTTCCTTATAACTTGTCTACCACCAGGAATTCATCTGACAGAGAAAGATGAATTGCATTTAAATATAAGTATCACTATGTTGATCTGCATAGAAAAAATATTACATCTATATTCCCTTGTTAATTCGAGAAGGCCATTATTATCTATTTTTATTTATGTTGCTACACAAGCTCCCATGAAAGCTCTGTGACTGGAGTGAATATACTCTGTGAATATGAATAACTGTTCATTCTGAGGAGTGCTATTGGATACTATTAAATTTAGAAATGACAATTTTACATGTATCTTAGTTCAGTCACATTGCTTAGTGACATCCTTGCTTTCATAGCCTTTCAGCTTTGCTTATAAATCTTTTAAGTCTGGAATAACATACAACAATTATTTTTACTTTTTTGGATTATTTTGGCATTAGTGGATACTGTAGAAGAACATTTTGGTGATTAAATACAGCGCAGCATTCCCATTTGTAAGTGGCAATTATGAAGAAGAAGAATGATTGCTTGATTATTTCCTACATATGTGCAAAATCAGACTTGCATATCAGGAATTTCTCTCACTGAGATATTTCTGTTTGATATCATCATCATAGACTCCATTATGGTTATTGGACAGAAACACATACATCTAGTCAATTTCATCTGGTCTGTCTACATTACAGCAGGAATATTGGAAGATGAAAATACATTTTATTTAGGCATAATAATGAAGATGCTGCTCAGATCTAAATGTCTCCGTAGCAGATATCTAGGTTTAGCCAGATGTCCGAAACATTTACAAAGACCATCTATATTTATTTTATTTTATTTTGATGAAAGGTCAAAATTTTTTTAGAACTGTAGAATATTCAGCTTTGCCTGCTTCTGGGTGCATAAAACCAAATTTTTAAAAAAAATCTATTCATAAACATTCATCAGATAGGAAATACTGGATTTCAACTTAGTGAAAGATATGTTTTAGAATAAGGTTAAAGAATTAAAACTATCCACTTGCAACTGGAGAGAATACAAGAAATGTGGGAGAACAAAACATATCTCTCTGAAATATCATACTGGTATAATTCTGATTTATCACTAAAATAAGCTGTACTAAAGGAATTGTAATAAATTACAAATGAGACTTGAGAACCTTAAGTTCATAGTTTCATATGGTTTAGAAGGATTGTTTCATCCCAACTATTTATAAATACGATGTTAAGACACCAAATACTATGTTAGTCCCTCCAATAGAGAGGAGGTACACATTTCAAAATGGTGATTTGGTCGCCTTGTATCTAAATCTCTGAGAATCTCTGTATCTAAATCTCAGAGAATAAATAAATTATCTGAAAAGTGTCTCTTTCTGACTGTTGACCATGTTCAGAGCTGGTGGTATGAATTGGCCAGACTCTTCAGATAAAGTATAGTCTATCACTGAAAGACAAATGCAAGTAAATTTTGGTGACTTCTAAATTCTGTGGCTTGACACATGAATTTAAGTCCCCGATTGTCCTTACTGATACAATTTTCTCCTATATACACTCCAGTGTTACCATCTTAATCTCAAGCTTTCAGTGAAGTAGTATAGACACATGTAGGTACATGCAACTACAGAATAAACAGAAGTTGAGTCTATTCAGATTATTGTCCATAAATTTCCCTTCATCTTTACATAAACTAATCTTCCTTCCTTTCAAGAATGTCTTCAAGGACAAATGTCTTGATAATCACATTATAGGCCTGCATTGCTGAACAGGAGATAACATTCAGGTGAACTGCATACTGTGTTTTTAGACTATTTTAAAGTGCGGGCAGGCCTAGATTCTGTGCCTAGCCCAGTCATATTCATTAATATCACTTAGTTTTGTGCCACATCATGAACACAATTTGGAGAGACAAAGTACTTCCAATATGTTTTCTGGAATGTCCTCTGCTGCTAATGCAGATGAAATTTATAAACATCTGAAAAGTATTTGAGCTGACCACACTTTAGATTCCTATCAAGGCAAATCTCCTAAAGTAAACAATAGAGTCAGATGAGGTCATCTTATATAACTGCTAAGCCAACAAAATAATGTATTTTAATAAAAAAAAAAAAACCTTAATAGTATAAAAGAGTGTTATGAAATTATAATGATTGCCCCAAGTCTATGAAAATGAGACATGCTTGAAGGCAAAAAATAAAATAAAATAAAATAAAATAAAATAAAATAAAATAAAATAAAATAAAATAAAATAAAATAAAATAAAAATAATGTTGAAAGACAAGAGGAAAATAGATTGGGGGAGAAGATTCAAATATTCAGTATGGCAGGCACTACAGAATGAAATCTCTTCTGTTTCTCTGTTTTTAAAAATACTGATGAATAAATTCTGTCAAGAAAAAAATATTGACCCTAACACATAGCAAAGAATATATTTTCAGAATTATAGATTATGGTAAATATGACTATTGTGCAAGAGTAGGTTTTATGAATCATTCTTTTGAAACTGTCATAATGTGCCTGGTCCGTCTGCAGTTGTTAAGAAACAAGCCTTATGACTACATTAATGGCACTGTTTTCTAAACCAGTTAAAATACTAGGTGTGTTTAAAACAGTTTAAATTAGCATCTATTCATAGACTAAAGCAAAAGGCCAGAATGTTTTGCTAATTTACTAACTAAAGTTCAGTTAGTTTGTTATAGAAATAGCACAATAGAACAATAGCATGCATCACCTACTTGAGGAGAACAGAAAATATGCACCCAGGAAAAATATAGGTTATTTTCCATATCTGACATCAATGCTATTTATTTTGTACACACACACACACACATATTTAAACATATATATTTAATACACATACTGTTCTATTATAGTATGTGGTATGGAATCTTACAGTGCCATTTTAGGCTTCTACTTCTGAGCCATTTTAGGGATACTTCCCATCTAATGCTCTTCTTGAAATAAGTTGCCTTATATCAACAAGATGCAGAAAAACATGCATCCTTTTGAGAAACTCTGAACCATTAGATTAGAGAAATTGAGAGGGAAGGAAAGAATTGTTTCCATAGCTGTGAATAAACTGGAAGAAGCTGAAGCTAGGGTCGGAATCTGACATTTTAGCCTATTTCTTATTTTACTTTACTCAGATGAGTTATTATTTTCATCCAATGACATCTAATTAGATACACACAGAAAATAGTGATAAGTGGTAAGAAATCTCCACCTGAGTGACCTTAATCAGGATCTTCTAGCTAAATTATGCTGGATATGTTTTGATATTTTACTAAAAGATATTTTTCAATGCGGAAAATAAATATTACTCTTTGTAATCTCTCAGATATTTCTGAAAATTCATCTGACCCTGAATGTCTGGTTCCAGTCATTAGGTTTCTCCAGAGAAAATTGGTTACATTGATAATATATACCAGCTACTGATAAATAATACAACATAAAAGATATTTTAGATGGTGTCTGAAACAGTTTTTGAATTGCTTTAGAGGACTACTTTTGGCAATATTCTTGCTGCTATTACTCTCAGCATGTGTTAATAACAACTTGTGAACAGGAGACTAGGTGTTACTTTGCTCAAGACCTACCTTTCTTTTTGGAACAAAGCTTCCTGTGCCAGTTTGTCATGGAAGTGGACAGAGCAGACACATATTAAAGGGGAAAATGTTGATACATTAATATTCCTTTTATTAGTCTTGATTTGACTTTCTTTCCTTTTGAGATTAGGCTAGTGTCCTGTGGGATACACTCTGTTCCCCAGTCTCTACCATTTTTACATTGTCATTAAATTTGTTCTGGTATAGTATTTCCTTATAGGGGGTTAAGTAGGCTTAGAAAACAGCTAGGTGTAAAAAGTCTGATTTTACATAAAGGTTGTTGAGTTATTATATCATTTGTGGTAAAGAATGGAAACTCCACATGCCTGTTTGACTGTTTACATCTCTCTATATAAGCATGAAGAGATGATTAGCTATCTTTCCTCTCTTTCTCTCAGACCCAAGGTGGACCGTTTATAATGGCTAGTAAGGGAAGAGAAGAGAAAATGCTTTCTCTTGAAATATTTGCAGAGGGTGAGCCTGACAGTGTATGAATGAGTAGAATGAGTAACAGCATGAGTAGAATGCAACAGTGAAACAGATACCAAAATAAACTGGTTGTTTTCAGAATAAATGTGTATGATTGGCCTCTTCCTCTTTCTTTGACCTTTTGCACAAAAATCCATATATGGTAAGATTTTAAAGCTGTTTCATTTGTTTTATAGATGGATAGGAATATGTTTCAGAAGTTAATGGAATATGCTCTATGCTACAGCATATGCATGTTATATGTACAAATGAGATACATAGTCACACAATCACACTTGAAGATATTGTGCATATTTATATTCATTATTCTCATTTTCCTAAATAATATTGATTTAAAACTATTTTTATGTCAAAATATAAGTCTGCAATTGTTATAGCCAGTTGTGTATGGTCTAGTAGCTGATATGCAATTTCAAGAACAACATTTTTGTTAGATAATGATGAACCTCAATTTTTGAGTAAATAATTATAAAGTATGTCAAAAGAACTCAACATATCTTATGTGACAATTACTATGTGTTTATGTGCAGGTGCATGAGGAAAGAAAAAAAAAATAGCATGGTGGAAAAGCTTGTACTCAGTCCTGCCTATGTTTTATACTGTGAAAAGGAAAAAAAAAGGTTTTTTTTTCTTCCCCAGAGAGCAGAAACCAATGCATGAAGGTTATATAGGAAGCCTAAGAACCAATCCACTTTGTATGTCATAAATGCGAACTACTACCTGTCCTTTAAATCTTTGTCCTCATGTTACTGGAAAAAAGCCATTTACTACAGGAACAAAGAAATACTTCAAACAGTTTCCAAGGCAGTGATGAGGCATAGAGGAGTTTACACAGCAGGGATCATGTAAGCTGCAGCAAAAGCTAACTGTTGCACTTGTTCAAATCCTCTAGCAGAATGAAAAATATTTTTCAGCATAGATGTTTGAACATGGAAACAAAATAAAAGAATTCTTAACAATGTACTCAGCTCTTATGGCTCTCTGAGCATACAGAAAGAGACATGATTTTTCTCCTACATATTTTTAATGACAGGTAACAACCATTTAAGATTAATATGTTAGAAAAGGAACTGAGCTTTCCAAAGTGCAGGTTGTCAGTTCATTGAGAAACAATGAATTACCAAAAAAAAAAAAAAAAAAAGAAAAAATAAAATCTAAAAAGGTTATGAATTCAAAGTAACTTTTGATTACCTCATAACACACAAGTTAAAGAGCACAATATTGAAATAATAAAATTATTTACAGGTTCAAGGAAGAATATAGTATAGAAATGAAAAGTGAATTGAAGCTTGATCTAATCAAATCCCATAGAAATTCATCAAACATCTGCTCTCTATTATTTCAGGAAATTGCTTGTAATGAAGAGGTCACCTCTTCGTCAAGGTTCTATCAAGACATACTAATCTATTTTTTCATGGCATTTCTTACTCTCATATCAGCAGAAGCATCATGAGTGCTTGCTCTCTCCAGTTTAAAATCTAATATTAAATAAATATGCTCTGAAAAAGTTACAATGTAGGTAACTGTTTACAAAAATAACTGTATAATATGAATCATTTCTTTACCTCAGACAATTTCATCTCTTTAAAAGGTGAATAAAATAAAAATAAAAGGTGAACTGATTATGTGACTTGCATAGTTTTCTCAGAGGGTCTAAAGAATGAAATATGTTAACAGATGTGGACTATATACCAGGAGATATTCTGATTCTTACAGAGCTGAAGCAGCAGATATGGGTCTTTTTTCATTTGCTGGAATCAAAAGGAGTGTGTGATATTTATAGTAGAGCCTTTAACATACAAGCAATATCTCTACAGAAGACGAACTCAGGGCTATTTTTGCCACACTTCTAATAAAACCAGTTCCTAGGAAGAATCTGAGTTCACAAACTCATTTGGATCTAAAGGCAGTCAAGAACTGAGCTATTCATAAAACTAGTGGAACTGGCTAGAAACAGTGATAAGGCTCTGCATGTAACTTACACTGTTCATATCATCTTCTTGCCCATGCACCAGATGTGCCCATCAGGCTCTCCACAGGCATGCATGTCTATAGAGGATTTAGAAAGAGATAAACAATATTTGGAAATGTTTCATACTTGTTCAGCACAGTCTATCCAAATCTGACTGCAAAGGGTTTCGGAAAACTTTCACAGCAGGCAAAGAGAACTGAAAAAATTTGGAGTAATTTTTGATGTGTTAGATGAAGTGTGTATGGAAAAATATTCCTTACTACATGTAAGTAGTGCTGACTTGCAAGTAATCTAATACTATTGAAGAAACTGTTCTTGGAGTCATTAGGATTTTTTTTTTCTGATTTGATAGATAACACAGAGAGTGTTAGAAAACGTTTGGAAAAGAACAAGAAATATTACTATGGAATTAATCTACATATTGAATGATGCTAGGTCATCCCATTTCAAAAAGAATACTACAGAATCAGAAAATGTGTAGAAAATGTAGATTGACACTTTTGTCACTTAGTGGAAGCAACAAAATTAAGGATATAAAGACAGTTAGAAAAGAATTTACTAAACATAATTCTAATTAAGAAGATGGTTAAATCTACAGTAAATTTTGAGAAGACATATTTTGCCTTTGAAAGAAATTTAGTTATCCTACACAGGAGTCCAAGTTTATAATATGAAAGATTCACTTTTAAAACATTTTTTTGGGGATTTAGCCTTTCCATCCAGGCCAGGTGATGTTTTTTCTCTTGTTTTTTTTTCTGTCTAGATGTCTGCACCACCAGAACAGACCAATGACAAGGGATATGCTGTGAAAATACTAAAATTACATCTTCAATATCATATACCTGTGTACTTCAAGTGCAATTAAAAAAAACTTTTTTGCATATTTTTATTATTATTTAAATATATTCATTCCTTTAGCCTTTTCCAAATATATAAGGTCTCTTTTCACTGTAAATATTCAGCATAAATCAGCATAAATATTCATTCATAAGTCAGCAATGTTGGGGCACGCTCTAAGTGCGGCTGTACAGTGCTGGCCGTACAGTGCCTAGTAGCAGGCAGGATGCCTTGTTAGTGATAACTAACTT
>JAUBOD010001009.1:1633809-1660679 GCA_032353885.1 Nothura maculosa
TAAAAGTGTGCTGGAATATGCAATAAACGGAGCATTGACTTAATCTCTATGAGACTGCGTCTTTGACTCTGGAAGCTTCCTCGCATCACAGCACCATATTTTTGAGTGACTGGCACCAGCAACCATACATTTTGGAAAATCAGGTTTCCTCAATAGCAAAGTCTTCTGCTCTTTTTTCTTTTTCCCCCTTGGAATGCAAAAATAGAACAACATAATTCAGAATAAAGTGGTGATGGAGCTGTATATGCTTTAAAATAAATAAATCATGATTTTCAGCTCTAGATAATAGACTACAAAATGTAAAGTTCCAGATATGAGATGGGTATATGTACTATACTATAAAAACTATATATGCTAATTGTAATTGATCCCTAAATTTAAGCAATCAAATCAAGCCTCAACTCACTTGAATTGTTGCAGCTTCAAGAGCTGCACCAAGGTGCATTATTTTGCATTTTAATAATTCAGCGAATAAAATGATTGACTTCTAATGATTGTCCAGGTTTTCCAATTGGAATAATATTTTTTTCTACTCAACTATAAGTAATAAACATATCTGTAGACTATATGTGAAACATTTGTTCTGCATATATGCAGTAAGCCTAATATCTTTGAAAAGACAAACCTGCTGTGACTGTCCTGGGCCACATTAGCACAGTGTATATGCAGTAGAGATACTCCATCTTAGACATATGAGACACTGCATCATATCGCATGAGTAGAATTCACATAAGAAATGGGCAATACTAGGATTTACAAAGATCCTGAAATTCTGGTAATATAATTATACAAGCAAACTGGGACTCGTTACACTCTGTCCAGTAAGGATATGATTGGAATTCTGATGTTACTAATTGCTCTTTTTCCAGCATGCACATAATTTTCTCAAAGGTTTCTATTTTCCTTTATTCTCCCACTTCTTTGTATCACAGCTACATTCATCCGTCTCACTGCAATAATCTGTTCTTCATACTCAAGCCACATTTCTTCTCTTTCCTCCACTTCCCCAAATCCATTTGCCTTCCAGGAAGCATTTATATGCATCGATATCACATTTTTGAAAATACTTTCATATCCCTCTGGATTCTTTTTTTATATTGAAATTCCATTGGTAAATATAAAATATATTCTCCCTTGTGCTCCCCGACAACTATAGACTGCAGCATGGCCTGATAAAATCCTCTTTGGGCTTCTGCCAAGATTTTACTTTCTGCTCTTGAGTGACACATATTTAAGAGTCACTATCTCCTCGAGCCTCTCAGGCCATGTGAGAATAGCTGACTTAATTTCCCTTTGCTCTTTGTCTGTGCACACTGTGATCCATTTGTCACATAAGCATTTGGCCTAAAAGCAATGTTAGAACAAGGCATGACCTAAAATCCCTCTGGAATAGTGGAGTTAAGTGAGTTGTACTCAGAACCAAGAATGTTCCTTATTCTCTTTTTCCTTACCCTTTCATCAAACAAAAGAAATAGGAAGTCTTAGCTTACACCCCCACACTCACACATATATATGTATTCCAGACAAGTTTTAATTTACAGCAGTTTATTTTATTCTATCTTTCTGAAAATAAAATCAGAATCTTCATCCTGGAGTCCTAGCATATCCTAGCATACATCCTATCATATTTCAGAACAGATCAAGTAAACTAGTTGCTATTAGAGATTCAAGATGTGTCCCTGCTGTCAGGCTCTTTGAGAAGCTTATTAGGCTGGGCTGAAGCTTCACTGCCAGGATGGTGAACTTTTCAGAAAAGATTTGGCTCTTTTTCATATAGCATGGATGAAACAAAAAGGAACAGAAAGAATATCTCAAACTTAATTCCTGCAGAGCTGACTCCTGTTATATAACAAAAGAGGCCTGACTTTTACAAAAAAAAAAAAAAATTTATTGGCAATAGTATTTCATGTATCAGCAAGATTAAAAAGTCTAATAATAATTATAATAATAATGAATGACAAATATATGGGTATTTGAAATACACTACTATACACCTCACAACCCGTCTTTGGCAGTTTATAGTGACTTGTCAAAATGTTGTTTCTAAAATAAGCTCTGTTACAAACTATCATCTATATTTATTATTGGCATTTTTTTTTCCTTTCATCTTTACTTCTGCAGTATATTTTGTTGTTTATTTGTTTGCTTTTTTTTTCTTCTTTACTTATTATTCTTGGTATATCAAATTGCTTTACTAAAATGATTGCTATTTGTTCTATCCTTAGACATTTGCAATATTATTCTTACAAAGGATCATTTTGTTGTTCTTTTTGCAATTTTTGTTTCTTATATTGTTCACTGCTGAACAATAAACACATGAAGGTTTATCTAGTTAATAGTAGTAAAATGTAGTAAAATTTTAGAGAAATTACAAATATATATGTTTATATATACTTTTTCTCTTGTTTATGTTCTCCATTTTTCTTTTTTTCTCTATGTCATCTTTAAGCAATTTTTTAGTTTAAAGTTTAATAACAGAAGTAAATTTTGTTTTCTTGGTTCAATTTTTTTTTTTGAAACTAGAAGACCTAGCTCAAAAGCCCAGAATTCCTCTCCAACGGATGGAAATTTATTTTAAAAATATCAGTAAAAGAATTCATTAACACACACTACACAGATTATTTTTAGTTTTGCAAAATAGACATGAACTTTATGACTTTCTCTTGAGAAAAATTTCACAGAAAAACAGCACTGCTCAGTGGTTACTAGTAGATAACTAGATAGTTCTTTTTTTTTTCCTTAAATTGCTTTTTATATATTACTACTTAAAAATAAAGTATAAACACAGTCATATTTTAGCTTTCTATGTATTTACCTGCTTTTCTCACTTTAGGCTTGTGAAAATTCCTATGTTGAGTTTAACTTTAGTGATCTATCAATTATATTTATTATCCTATAAATCTGATTTTCTAATCCTAACTCATGTCTCTGATTTCCTGAGGAAAGGTAACAGTTTTGTTTTCTAGGGAAATTATAAAAATTCATTAATTTTATGTTACTTACTAGAGTGAGCTATATATTCTTTAGAAAAAAAATGCATGTAGGATTTCAAATTATTCCATATTTTTACTATCCTCACACACTTCTAGCACAAATTGTTCTAAAACATAATTTCTAAGCAGCACTTTTTCCCCTCTAAGTATATCTACTACATACAGAAGGGTTTTAGGTCAAGCTGCAGAAATTATTTCAATGAGAAACTATGACTTACTCAACATGTATACACTATATTTTTCCTCTTAGCAGAAATTAATTAAATGTTTTAAAAATTGTTTAAAAATATGTTTAAATAAAATTTAAATGTTCTATGTGAAAAAAAGATGTAGGTTTTGGAGAGAAGTATTTAAGCTTCACTCATTTTTGTAATTACTATAACTTCATTTCAAAAAATCTTAGAGAATAACAAGCTAAGCATACACTAAATGAGGACAAGTTGTAAAGACAGTTATATAGTAATGCAAGTAGCTTCACTTTTGATGTTATAAGAACATAAGGATCAATAAGATCTATAATATATGGTATATAATATATGGATCATATTATGATCAGTAATTCTTTTTCCTCGTTGTCACCATCAGAATATTTTTTCTAAATAATGCTCTTAATTTCCACTACCAGAAAACAAAAACAAAAACAAAGAAAAAATTTCATCAGAGCTTCCTATTCATTTCTGGAAGACAGGAAACACTGTTGTAATTTTTTTCCAAGGATAAAACTCTATTTTCTAGTTAGACTACTGACTTGATGACTTGATGACTTGATGACATGTTGTGGGGACATTTAATGCTGAAAATGTCTGGGATTCAGTGAGTCCCACGATTGAAAACTGTGTTAAATGCAGATGGGGAGCAGCAGAAGCTCACCTCAGAAGTTTCTGGCAGCCAAGGATATTTCTCTTCTTTCAAATTTTCACCCTATTTTACACCTTTTGACCTTGACCTAACCAACTCTCCTCAGTCATCTTTCCTTCTCCCAATATTCTTTTTCTTGTAATTTCTGTCATTTTCTTAAAAGCTACAGTGATTCCAACATGCAGCATGCAGATACAAAGGAAACCATGATTCCCTAATTTTTTACTCATGCAAACACAAACATGTGAATCATTGAACACACATTACAATGATTCTTCCCTTCCATACAAATTAGTATACAAGACACAGAAGACGAGTCTCTAATTCACTGTAGATAGGAAGTCTCAAGGCTTGATTAGCTTCAAAAATATGTTTGAAAAACAGGTTACTCTATGTTTTAGCACAATTAATTTATTTGATATCCTAGTCTTTTATTCAATTTACTTGAGATCATTACAGAAAATAAAAGTAAATTGAAGTCAAAAATTTTATGCAGTATAGAGTCACTGGTGTGACAAAGGTAAGTATATAGTATGAATAATGCACACATTAAGAACAAATACTTATATACTATACATATGTGTATATACATATAGCTTAGGAATAATCAGTTGAAATTCTCTACTCCTAGTGTAAATACTGATACACCTAATACTGTTCATATTGATTATTTAGAAACAGATATTCTCTGGGACTGAGTTTAATCTGATGATAACAATAACTCTAGCTAATAACTAGCTGCTGGATTAACTTACTCCTTACAATGATATTTTGTTTGTTTTTTGATTAGGAAAAAAGAAAAGAGGTAAATACACAGAAGGACTACCTCTTTCTCAAACTTTCCTTTTCCCTAGAGGCAAACTAGCAAATGATATTAAACACATACAAAAGAGATTCACATATCACTAAGTGCCAGAAACACATCTCTCTGACAGAAATAAGGCAGAATATTTGTGAGGGAGATATTAAACGCAGTGACTGTTCTGAATATTCATAGGAGCAGAAAATATGAACATAACATTCTCATCTCAGCCTGGCTTCTATCTGAGCACTGCCAGATAGCTTCAGATTTCTTACTAGTGCCAGCTCTAAGGTCTGTGATCATCTAGTGCTCTTAATTACTGGGCACTGAGGATTTAGTGATCCATGTAAGAATTAACCTCATGTGGAAAGGGTGTGTGCTGTGTTGCACCAAGCTGCATGTGTTGTTTGCCCTTTAGGTTGTGCTTTAGGTTGTGCCTCTTTCCCTCAACCACAGGGTAACTTTAGCCCAAGCTAATTGCAATGAAGGGCCCTGAAGGCAGCTGTCAATTGGCACCAGCCATTAGACTACCCACAAGCACTTTTTTTTCCCCCCTAAATGAGCAGTGATTTCTTATGGGAATATGCTTTATAACTGAGAGTGGACATAAAGAATAAAGAATAAAGTAGTTTTTCTTTAAGAAAATCCTGTGAGAACTCAAAGATAAGAACAGAATAACCTCTCCATGGACAAGATCTGCAGATGTGCTGTGTCTTGACTGGAGGTCCCTTCAGTTCTACAACACTATGCCGCCACAGTCTGAAGAGACATAAAATTACCTGTAATATTATTCTTTCTCCATACAGTGTTAACTCCAATAAATGGATTTTTAAGTGATACTGTACAGAATCTAAGTGTCTTTACTACTGGATGATAATGAACCAGCACCTCCAGGAGCAAAACAGATCTATACTCAAACTGCTCTAATATGCTACAATAGAGACAATACAGTACAATAAGGCACATTTTTCCTCAATAACTTTGGAGTTTTCCATCATAAAGTGATAGAGAAATGGTTTATGGCAAGCAAAGAAAGACTGGCCAGGTTTTCTTCTTTCTCTCTATATATTTGCTCTAAGATTTCCCAGTTACAAAATACAGTATATATTTGCATCCAGATTTGGAACTGTGCTTCATCTTCCACTAAAAGAAAGTACAACAGGAATGTGTATTTCCAAAAAGAGAAGGAATCTGAATGTATCTACAACAAATATCTCTGTTTTGGTTTTTGTGCTATGCCAGAGAGATTGTTTGTTTAGTCCCACATGAATCACGTACAATGTTTTAGTGGTTCAACAAGCCACTGTAGACATTCTCTTCTGAGTCACTAGAGAAAGTGTATTTATGAAGTTTTGTGCCAAAGAGTATTTATATTGCATTGCTCTCCTGCTTTAATAAATAGTTGAAGAATTCCTTGCACTGTAAAGGCTTTCTTTTTTTTTTTTTTTTTTCCCCTCATAGATATTTAACCTATCATAACAAAAATAACAAAAGAATATTTTGGGAAGTATGTATGAAACTTTTCTAGTGTAATGCATACTTTGACTATACATCATGTTCTTCAACACTTGTTTTTAAAGGTTTTAATAGGCAGAGATGAAAAAGAATCTTCCTGAAAAAATGAATGAAAATAACAACATATGGAGTTTTTTTCAACAAAAGTTTCCATTTGAATGGTCAGCTCCTATGAATGAGTACTTCACTAACAAAATACACCTCAAATTAAGAACAGTATTGATATTTTTTGATTTAATATTTGCTATAAGAACACTTACAGGCTGTGAAAAGCTAAAATCTTATTGCTATTTAGTTCTTTCACATTGCACACGCAATGTGAAAGTAATTGGACTGCTATTAATAGACTACAATGCAGAGGATGCTGAAGCATTTTATTGGTGTTTAGCAATTACACAAGTGAATTAGATATTTATGAAGTTATTAAAAGTCAGCATTTACAGACTGAAACTGTATGTATTTACTTGAAACTTGTATACCAATGTTAATTAAAGATTTGATGAGCAAAAATGATATACACATAATGGTCAGTGGGCAGAATCTCCAAGCCAAGAAGTGAACAGTATTCCTCTCAGTAGACTCTCTTTTTTGTGATTTCTACTAAGTATCCTTATAGTTTAAGGCTCTAGAGCATCACAATTGTGATTGCCAACTGACAGCATCTAACCTACTAAGCCCTTTTATGCCTGAGCAATCACAGCTGCAAATGTCTTTGCTCTGCGTAGCCTGCAGCAGGTGGAAATCTTTTCCAACTCTGCATATTAGGTACCTCTGAGCACAGCTGACTGTGAGCTACCTAAATACAGGCTTGATTCACTCACCTAAATAAAGGATTTAAGAGGCCTTGAGGTAGCTGTGTTTTTCTGTTGAAAAACATGGATTAGCCATGTTACAGTTTCTAGTCCTATGTAGCTGTTTCAGGTGTTTCATGATCTGTAAAATGGCACTGCATGTTTACTCACTTTGTAGGTGTCAGCTCGGGGCAAGCTGAATCACCCTCTAGACTTTACTCACCACTCTGACTGTGCTGGATACTGAGGTAGCATGCAAGGCATGCTACAGAACTCTTCTTCCTCTGTCATATCATCCTCTCTTCTGTTGTACCTAATTGTATTCTCTTATCTTCATCAAATAATTATTTGTGCTATATTTGAGGCAATGGCTTTCTGTTACTGCCTATTTCTAAAGCACTTTGCAGTAGTTTTGTGTTGTTAGTGTGCTCTAAAGCATGAATGGAAAAAAAGATGGTCACTGATTACAAAACATTATTGGTTTAATAAAACTATATTTTGCTTATCTCTCCTGAAGCCAATTGATTTATGATAAGAACTGGATTCTTGTATCCATTCTGGGGGGTTTTGGAGAACTAAATTCTTTTTGTTTCAACTACGGAAGACCAGTATACATTACAATACTAACAACACACGCAGTGGTTGTCCTATGACACAACTTGAGTGAAATGTAGATGCCTTGGCTTTTTAAAAGCCTGACCTTGCAGTCTTATGAGGAAAGCTCCTGTGAAATTCAGTTAGAAATGTGAGAAATGGCTTCTCTAGCACTACAGAAACTATAGGAATAAAAAAAAAAATGTGGAATGCTAGAGAATATTCTGACTTTCTTGTGACACATTATGTATGTGCCATTAATCAAGCCAATGTTTGGAATTCAATCTCTCTCTCTCTCTCTCTCTCTCTCTCTCTCTCTCCATACCTACCTCTATTCATAGAGGGTTTTAAAGGTCATAGCTGATTCTCACTGATGTTTCTTCCTCATTTTATATTACTGGTAGCAGTGAACACGTAAATATTGAGGCTATCTTTTAGAGAGACAAAGAGAACATTCACTGATATGAAAAATAATTACTGTATTAGTAGGGTGCATGGCAATACCTACTGTTCTTCTTTGACAGTTACTGGGTGTTATGAAATATCACTGTTCAATTAAATTCTTCAAGCATTTTATATTGTTCTCTTAATTTTTAAAATAAATTTTTATAGTGGAATTCAATCTTTAATTTGTATTTTTCAAGAAATGTCAAAGTTTATGTTAGATCCTAAAAGGTATTCATGATTGGCTTATATATTTCACAGGGCTCATTTAAATTCACTACACACTTTTTATTATACAGAGGAAATATAAGCATATTAATATAAGTCTTGACAATGTATATTTTTGTCATAGTTGACTCAAGGAATTGATTACTCTTGTAACAGTGAGTCATCCATGCATTACAGTTCTGTTCTGTTATCTACATGATTAAAAGACTTCCCTCAGGTTGACTGATGTTTATACTTTAGAGTAATATGTTAGCTTTTAAATGAAAGTGTGCAAAAAGTTAAGAAGCTGTTGAAAGTTTGTATATTTTTCCTTACTTGTTCGATTTTGAGCAATTGAGAAATTCTTTAATCTAACTAAATGCAAATAAACACTGCCTGTGAAGAAAAAAAAAGCTTGGACCATAAGATTTTCTTTTTCAATTTCTGAAATGTTTACAACTATAAAAATACTAACATAACAACAATGTGGAATTCCTTACGTGACTTGGCAATTTAGACAGGGTTTATAACTAGCAGAGGAAAGTAAGTTTGAATTGTCTCTTGTTGAGGTAGACTTTTAAAACAGGTCATGTAAATCAAAGTCTGAAAGTGTCACTTTTCCTTTACTATAAAAACAAACTGGAGTGTCTAGTAAGACACTGATGCTTACAGTTAGGTGAGATTAAAACCCACCCACAAGCTCTTCACTTTAAGAGTCATTCATATATTTGTCTTTCATTCTCACTTTTATGAAGTGTATCTATTATGAATCTAATTAATTAATAAAGTATTTGATATTCCTTTTCAGAATATATTGTTTAGAATGTTTCAGAAATTAAGTATATTAACTCCTGATTTCATTACTGTATTGTACATCCATAAAGTATATAAATGCATTCTACCTATATATGCATACATATGCAATACACACATATAATTCAAGTATATTTATATTATATAAACATATTTATATAAAAACTAGCCAAATTATTACTAGTGAAATGATTACTGTGGATGACACTAAGAATGCTGGTTTTGAATTCCTTGAATTTTTCCACTATATTTTTAAATTTATGGAGTAGCCCTATATCATCTTTCTGCAGAAAGGTTACTGTACTACATAATGTGAGGCAAATAAGATAATTAAGAATTGTAATTCCATCCCCAAAACGATTTAGGAATACAACTTTGGGAGGTTAGTATTCTGTAGTTCCATAAGCAACAACTTCAAACTCATGTCATATCACATCAGACAATCAAAATAACAAACACTTCTGATGATAAAGCAAACCAGGTCTTTGCAAAGCTCCTTCTGAAATCTAAACAACATAGGAGATTTTTCATGGTGTCAAAAATAGTATCAACTCTTGAAACAACTCCTCAAATTTCACATTGCATTTATACACTGTCTTTTGATAAAATTCATAAAATGGCAAAACTCCTAGCTCTTACAAAGCTTTTGTAAAAACAAACAAATATATCAAATTTCACATTTTATGTCTTACTGTTTAGTGTAGTTCACATATGGAAAATTAGATGTAGATATATAGAACTGGTGAAGACATGAATATGTGTCCCTCAGAACGTTCAAAATTTTTTTTTTCTTATTAATAAGGCAATGTTTATAAATCTCCAAGCTGAGATTGTGATGTATAAAACATAGTGATAGTGTTAAATATTTATATGACATTTGTATTAAAATAGTATTGATTATGACAATGTTACCCAAATCTTCTCTCAGCCATTGTGATTCTTCTTGTTATGTGCCACCTTTTTATCGGTATTTCTTCATGGATTTTTTTTTAATCTTACAACTTACCACCTCTATAGAGATATCAAGCATGAAATCTTTCTTCTCCTGCTGATAACTGTACAAATGAAAAGGAATTTTTTTCTCAGAAATCAGTTGGTTTTGCTTTTCAGGCACGGACAACCATCATTTGCATTGCCTCTCCTGCCAGTGCTTCAACATAATTTTAGGAAAGTGCAGAGGCTGAGACAAAGCGGAGGATGGGGGGGGGGGGGAGGGGGGGTTGAAGTTGAACAAAGAGCTCTCAAGGAATTCTTGAATGATGTCAAATGTAGAAAAAAATTGTAAGGAAGATGGAAGCTGGGACAGGCTGCCCAGCAGGCAGGTAGAAGTAGTGCCTGAGTTTGCAAGAGATAATGTTAAAGTCTGCAGTTGAGACATGCAGAACAGAGAAGGGTTTCTACAAGTTGCTAGAAGTATATCACCAACTGAAGAAAATATAGCAACTCTTAGTAAGGTTATAGATAAGATATAGACACATAGGTGTATAGATATATATATAGATAATCATATCTTAAACTGAGATGCTTAAAATCATTTTTGTGTCTGTTTTCATCAGCATTTTTTATCTCTGGGGTTTTTCAAATCCTTGTATCTACTAACACTGCTTGCAGGAATGAAACATACATCAGAGTAAGAATATTCATAAGCTGGATATAAACAAGTTTAGGGGATAAGATGGGATACACCCAAGGGTAATATGGAGATGACTGTTGTCATCGCAGTCCACTCTCTACGGTCCTTGAAAAGTTGTATCATTTAAAATCATGATGATTGGGTAAAGTGAATCAATGCACAAGTATTCAGGAAAAGGCAAGGAGAAAGAAATCATGGGACAGTAGGATTCACCTAGGACCATAGGGAGGAGATGGAACCAGGCCTCCTAGAAGCCATATCTGAGGCGGCAGTAACAGCCAGAAAGGATTTATCAATTGGAAATGATGCCAGACCAATCTAGCAGACCTCTATGATGAGATGATTCACTTTGGGAGTAAGGAAACTGGAGTTGCGCTTGCATATCTTGAATTTAACAAGGTCTTCTGTGTAGACTTTCACAATGTCCTAACACCTACACAGATGAGATGTGGACTAGAGAAACTGATAATAAAATATAGAATAATTGGCTGAATTGTTATGCTCAGAAGATGATCACAGTGCAAAACCAACAGATGGCTGGCTACTAGTAGCACCTGTTGGTGATCTATGCTATGATCAATGTCTTAATGTCTTTATTAATAACCTGTAAAAAGGGACAGAGAGAAATCTTGGCAAATTCACAGATGAGATTAAATTTCAGGGATTGGTTTTTGGAGGTGGAGGGGTAGGGCTGCTATTCTGAGGGACTTTGAAAGGCTGGAGAAATGGGCTGATGAAATCATAGACTTCAGCAACGGCAAATGCATTCTCTTGAATGTGAAGTAGAGAAACTTTCCACAGCAGCACAAGCTGGGCATCAACTGTCTAGAAAGCAGCTAGGAGTTACGGATTTTGCTGGACAAGGTGAATGTGAGTGAGTAGTGTGCCCAGATTCCTGCTTCTTTGCTTGTGTAGCCACCTATTCTTGCAGGCCAGTTAGGTAGAATTTGATAGATATTAATCTCATTCCATCTGTATTCATTTCACATATCACAATTACAGTTTCATGAATAGGAAACTATCACTTCACATGAGAGTAAATAAAAATGAAATGTTACTTTAAGATTTATTTTGGGCTGTTATTTTACGTCAGTCAAAACTTGAAAACATTTAGTTAGAATTCAACATCCAGGAGGAAAGTTTGCTTGGTTGCATCTTACATAGTTTACTTGAGGAAAAAAACATACTCAGTAATATTTTTTCTAAAGTTAAGGTCATATTTACCTTTCAGAACCCTATGTTATTGAGTTTTATTGACACAATGTTTCCTTGTTTCATATTTATTACTTAAAAAGAACAATGATCATGTTATATATTCATTGTGAAACAATGATTTTGTAAGTATAATTTCATATAGCAATTGTCACTTTTCCTGCTATATATACTAATACATTGAATGAGCTCTGAACTCCCCAAATTAGCTACGAATATAACCTCCAATTTCTCCTTCTAATTGGACAGAGAACTACTGTGTCAATAACATTTAGAAAAATGAAGAAATGAGGCTTGAACATTTAAAATGTATGCAGCCTCAGGGTAAAATGCAGATACATTTCCCAACACACAAGATTCAAAATAGGGAAAATGGAAAGGACTTGGAGAAATAACAAGGAAATAAATTGAAAATGACAAGAGATAAAAATAGATTGCCATTTACTCCTTTTATAATACAAAATATCAAATGTCATTCACTGTTTAAATAAAGCACTAGATAGCACAGAATTCCTATAGCTAGTAAATCTAAAATAAAAGACATTCTAAAAGTGTTCCTACGATAGAATACTATTCTTAGCTTCTGAATGTAAAGTAAGCAGAGATATGGAATCAATGGAATGCACCACTAAGATAATCTAATCATCTCAGAATTAAATGGAAACATGTATTTATCTTTTAATTTTCAAAGTGATTAGAATTTCAGATAGAGAGATTGGAAATTCAGATTGAGGAGTTGGGCAGAGAGGAACCTCATGAGGTTCAACATGGACAAATGTACCCCAAGTACAGCAAGGACAATTCCACCTCAGGAGGAATAACCCCAGGCATCAGTGCAGATTAGGCGATGACCTGCTGGAGAGCAGCAATTCAGAGAGGGACCTGAGAGTCCTAGCTGACAAAGTTAACTATGAACCAGTAGTGTGCCCTCTGAAGAAGACAAATGGGCTCCTGGCCTGCATGAAGAGGAGTGTTGCCAGCAAGTCAAGGGCGGTGATCCTCTGCCTCTCCTCAGCTCTGGTGAGGCCATACCTGGAGTATTGAGTGCAGTTCTGGGCTCCTCAGGACAAGAGGGATGTGGAGCTTCTAGATAGGATTCAGTATAGAGAGACAAAGGTAATTAAGGGACTGAAGCCTCTATCCAATGAGGAAAGACTAAGCAAACTGGGCCTGTTTAGCCTGGAGATGAGAAGGTAGACAGCAGATGCAATCTGATATATTTAAATATCTGATGGGTTACTGTAGGGAGGAAAGGGTCAAACTCTTCTCAGTGGAGGCTAGTGATAGGGCAAGGGGTGTAAGCTGAAGCACAGGAAGTTCCATTTCCATATGAGAAACAATTTCTTCACTGTGAGAGGGGCAGACTCCTGGAAGAGGCTGCCCAGGGGGATTGTGGAATCTCCTTCTCTGGAGGACTTCCAAATATGCCTGGATATGACCCTGCGCCCCTCTGTGACACCCTCTAGGCGTCCCTGCTGGAGCAGGAAGGTTGGACTAGATGACCCTTCCAACCTCAACCATTCTGTGATTTTGTCATACACAAAGTCAAATTATAGCCAGGGCAGAGAAGAGTATTTTCTACATTCTGAAAAAAAAAGTAGTTTGTGGATGAATTAATATTTTGTATAAAAAGTTAAGTGCTTGGAAGGGAGAATAAGTAAACATTTACAGTTGCTGCTAAATATATTTATCTAGTTGCAAAAATAAATGATCTTTTTAGATAACATCTTACTTTAACTGCCCTAAAAACATTGTTTCAACTTTACTCTGACCATTGCAGAATCTCTCTATTAAATAAAGTAATCACAGAATCTTTTCCTTAAATTCCTGTGGAACTTTTCGGTGCGTCAGCTTGTGGCCGTTTCCTCTAGTTCTATCGCTGGCCACCACTGAAAAGAGGCTGGCCTCCTCCTCATCATTGTCTCCCTTGAGATATTTTATAGACACTGATTAGGTCCCTCCCTCAGCCTTCTCTTCCTCAGGCTGAACAGGCCCAGCTCTCTCAGTCTTTCCTTATAGGGCAGATGTTCCAGGCCACTGATCATCCTGGTAGCCCTGTGCTGGACTCTCTCCAGCAGCTCCACATCCCTCTTGTACTGGGAGCCCAGAACTGGACAGAGTACTACAGATGTGGCTTCACCAGGGCTGTGTATAGGGGGGCAATCACCTCTCTCGACCTGCTGGAGACACTCTTCTTAATGCACCCCAGAATCCCACTGGCCTTCTTGATTAGCAGGGCACATTCCTGCCTCATAGTCATCTTGTCGTCCACCACAACACCGACGTCCTTCTCTGCAGGGCCACTCTCCAGCAGGTCAACATGTAATCTGTACTGGTGTCCAGGGTTATTCCTCCCCAGGTGCAGGACCTTGCACTTGCCCTTGTTGAACTTCATGAGATTTCTCACTGCCCAGTTGTCCAGTCTGTCCAGGTCCCTCTGGATAGCAGCACAGCCCTCAGTGCTATCAGCTACTCCTTCTAGTTTGGTATCATCAGCAAACTTGCTGAGGGAGCACTCCATCCCTTCATCCACGTTGTTAATGAATAATTTGAACAGGACAGGACCGAGGACTTACTCCTGGGGAACACCGCTAACTAGAGGTCTCCAACTAGACTCAGCCCCACTGACTCCCATTCTCTGCATGGGAGAGCAGAGCCAATTCCTAATCCACCTTCAGAGCTTTCCCCGGAGGATGCTGTGAGAGACAGTGTCAAAAGCCTTGCTGAAGTCCAGATAGACAACATCCACCACTCTGCCCTCATCTGTCCAGCTATCCTTCATAGAAGGCCATCAGGTTAGTCAAGCATGATATCCCCTTGGTGAATCCATGCTGGCTACTCCTGAGCACCTTCTTTTCCTCCATGTGTCTAGAGACAGCAGCCACAATGAGCTGTTCCAACACTTTCCCAGCGATGGAGGTGAGGCTCATCGGCCTGTAGTTGCCCAGGTCCTCCGTCTTGCCTTTTTCGAAGACTTGAATTATGTTGGCTTTCTTCCAGTCCTCCGGCACCTCCCCCGTTCTCCAGAACCTTTGGAAGATGGAAGAGAGCATCCTCATGTAACTGCTCCCCAAGGTCCAGGGCCTCATATCTGATGAAGGTGGTCACTGGCAGGGTTGCGGTGGGTTGCGGAAGGGTTGTCCTGCCACACTGAACAGGGACCCTTTTCCATTGTTGGATACTGTTAATTCTCTTCCCTCCGCCCTATGGCAAGAGGGTGCTGGCTTTCCAGCTTGAACCAAGGGGTTTTCTCAGTGCCTTTCCTGGGAGGATTGCAGAATGCAGCTCCACCAGTCTATTTCTCTTTCACAATTCCTGATGGCCCTGAGCCTTTCTACCTCCTCCCTCAGCCCCACCACTAGTCTAAGCAGGTCCTCCATCTGCTAACACCTAAGGCAAGTAGTCTTTTCACCACTCCCTGGGATCAAGGAGAGGCTCAGGAATTCCTCACAGCTACAGACCTGGATTGCCACATGCTTCTGTGGCTGTTCAGTTTGTGTCGCCGCAGTCTTCCTGGCGCAAGCTCTCTGACGAGTAGAGACCATGGTTGGATGGAACAGACTATGAACAGAATTATTTTACTCGCCTGGGAGGGGACTCCCTGTCCCCACAAATTGCCGCGCTCCCTGGGGGCGGCCTTTCAGTTCCCGCCTGTCCTGCCGGCTCCGCCCCCGCTGAGTCAGAGCCGCCTCGGGCACGGGGCTCCGCGCTGCCCGCTCAGGGGTCGGTGCCGGGGCTGCCTCTCGCTTCTCGCTGCCTGCGCTTTCTCGCTCGGCGGCTTTGGCCGCAGTGGTTCGCCTCGAGACAAGGAGCTCCGGCACGAGCGTCCGCTCCAGAGCCCTTCCCTTCGAGATGTGGCTGCATATAATATGGCTGCATATAATAATGGCTACATATTTATCATGTTGATTTTTTGAATGGTTTTGAACATTATATTCTTTTTCTGTTAACAAATATGTTAATGTTTTAACTAATTTTTACAAATGTATTTTTCTACATTACATCACAAAATGGAGATTTTAGTACATTTCTTCAGTCCTCAGTTTGTCAGTTTTAGCACCTTAATACCATACTTGTAAACTTGGACAATTTGATTCACAAGAGTGAATCAAATCCTATGAGCAGATAATTTGATAATTTCTTAACTACTATGTCAACAGTTTGTATTTAGCTAACTATTTATATATACATTCACATATTCATGTCTATACATAAATATATATACACATATATACACACACACATTATGTGTATGTGCAGACGTGCACATATATACATATAGACAAAGAGAATAAATAATGTAACCTGTAAGTATGCATGATTGTGTGTGTATATGTGTGTGTGTGCGCACGCGCGCGTATGCAGATAAAGTTTCTGGAATACTTCTCTTAAAATTCTGCCATATCATAATATATTGATACTTTTTTCAGATAAAAACAGCTACAGAGATATATGATTTAGGGCATGTTCAATTAAGCTCAACTGCCTTACCTAAAACCATGATACTAATGATGTCGTGTTCACTTTTGCTAATCTTGTAACGCTGTAATTATCCCATTTAATAGAGACTCAGCTTGTATTAGTTCAAAAATATTTCACATGCCATTAAAAGTCCCAGTGTTCTCACTAGTATACCAATATACAAATGAGCAATTCAACACAATTAAAATGTGGAAATAAGCTATAAAATGACTATGAAGCTGTAATATATTGTTCTGTGGTAGCTCATATTTGTCTTAAGTGAACAAACACTCCATAATGAAAGTAAATGTCAAGAAGAGATGAAACAAAAGAAAACTATGAGTTTGGGGAAATAAACCTAATTGCATCTCCAATCACAGCTATGAAAAACAGCTATAATGATTACGGCATTTATTGAAAGTGAAACTCCCTGCTGAATCTCAAGACACCATCAGCATCTTTAAACCCAAGCAACCATGCCAAGTCAGTTTAGTAAGAGCATTCTCTTAAAAGGAAAATACAAATCCCTGAATAACTACAGAAAACAAAGTACAATGTACAAAGACATATTATAAAAGAGAATTCGGAACATAGCTGCCCATAATTAGCTGCACTGCTGTAAAAGTAAATAGAGAAAAGAAAAAGAAAACTAGAGGTTTGTATGACAAAGTTTATGTGTACGTTTTGTCTGTGAGTCCCTGCGTTTCTAATTCTAATTATATAAAGCAAACTCATACCATCTCTAGCTTCCTCAAATTATTAGCAAATCCCTGAAGCAGTGAAGTACATTTTGATCATGTAAAGGCAAATGATTTTTTCAAGATTTGCTCAAGTACATTATTCTATGTTTTACCATTTAGGGTAAAATACATGGGTAAATAAAGTTACCGATATTTGAGGATGTAATCAAGCTGAAGAAATTTGTCAGTGGGATGGCTGAACAGCTTCTAATTACAGCTCCTCTTCTGTGTAAAATTGACTTATTAGTTATTTAAAAAGTATTTCAGAGGTAAATTATGTTTGCTCATTTTTTCAGGGGTTTTGTATATATATATACACATTATATATTATTCACATTATATGTTCACATCATATATATTATACACATTATATATTCACATACACATATATATACATATATATGTGATATATGTAGTAGAGGATTTGTAGAAAAGACTTAAAATTAACTACAAGTTGAAATACCTGATTCTCCCCCATTTCACACTCTTTTTAAAGTAATGTATTTTCATCAATATGAACAGACTATGTAAGTGCTTAGCATAATTTCTAGATCAATAAAGCATAAGTAAGAATAAGAATTAATGTACAGTAGTTGGTGATAAGTAGTAACCCAAGAATTGATTAGGTATGAAATGAAGGTAGAAGCAAATGTGTCATGAAGTAGAAGTAGAAAGACCTAAGAATAATAATAAAAAAATACTAATAAAAAGTATGGATCTTTTATTCCTGTCATTTATATTGCCAAGCTATTATATTGCCTTCCTAAAGGCTCTGCACAATAACTCCTAACTAAACCACTGTGTGACAAAAAATGAATTCAGAAGAAAATGAATACTATTCCGCAGCATTTTTATTTGTAGTAAGATTGAAATTTCGGAAGATCTTTATTATATCTTCTTTCCTGTGAAGGTCATCAAGCAGTTTAGGATCCTTCTGGATTTCATATTACCTGATATAAGCTTTCCATGTCTTTTTCACTGTGATTAGCACCATACCACTTAGTCTGACACAGTGATTTCATTGCGCTGCACCTTACCAGTGCATTTTCAATATATTAAAGTTTGTTAGTGATCATTTGCTTGCTCTTCATCTGCTACTTTTCTTTCAATGACCAGTTATTTCTTCTTGCCTTGTTCATGTAGTCTGAATATTACCTGTCCCTCTTATATAATTTTGAGCTTTTACAACATTTTACATGAGTTCTTAATTATCTAAATGAATTATACATCTGTGTTTGATTATACAGACTTTAGAAAGATGTTTCCTGATTACTGATAATGTAATGATTTTGCATGTTTCAATTGATAGTACTAATTTTCTTTCATATTTTGCCTGACAGTTGCAATGAGTGAATAATTGCTAACACCTGGCTCATGAAACATAAAGTAGTGATAGAAAATAATATCATTTTTAAAATATCATTGCCAAAACTGTAAGTAAATTATTAGATTCATTTCCCTTGTTTTACATCAGAATTGTTAGTAATTTGGCATTTTTTTTTTGCAAACATACACACAATTGTTTTGATTGGGGTGATCTGTCCCAATCTTTTCAACTCTAAGGTGTTGTTTCCCATCTCTTTTTGGGCTCTCAGGACCAAAGCAATTAATCTTATTGTTTGTTTCTAACTTCTGACACATAATGTTTCTATAAATTCTGAGATAAAAAGGTCCTTGTCTATTCTAAAGTTAGATTTTTTCACATGACATATAGCAACAGCTCCATGCTACTAGAATGAAAGGAATAGTTTCCTTTCACTCTTCTTTCTGGTCTCTCATAAATTGCTTGCAGACTCAGTAGAATCCATAATGGAAAAAACTAGCTTCTACTTTTGTTGAAGTTATTTTATATTTTGATAATCATAAAGTTTTTTTATCCTACTCTTGTTGTAAAAAATTCTCAGAGCACTCTTTTTACAGCATATGAAAGAATACAAAAATGAAGATTGTAAGGCATACTTTATTTATTCTCTTAATCATAATTATCTCTGCTTTGTTTATTATTGCTAGCATATGTTGAAGTAGTGCATGAGGCTCAGTCAAACCTGTGTGCATTACACAAGAACTACATAAAGGCAAAAAGTTACAGTGTTCTATAAGAAACTTTATTGTGAAATAAACTTTGCAGCTTCCTAGGAAGAAGAGAATGAATAAATTCATTAAGATGTCTTGTGGTAACACTATGTTTCTTTTTGTTTATTGTGTCTTTAATATTGGGAAAGAATGTTTTCTGTATTACTCTGCAGTGAAAAAAAGTTTAAAAAGTAATTTCTTTGTCTTAGTTTCTGTTTGGGTTTTTTTTGTTGTTTGTTTGTTTGTTTTGTTTTGTTTTGTTTTTCTCCTCTGGTAGGTTACTTTGTAATCAGATTTTCCTAAAGTTGGATATTAGATTTTGACAGAAATAATGATTCATCCTTGATAAATAACCTATGGAAATGAAGGGTCAGACTGTAACAGTTAAATAGCTTAAGAACTCTTCTACATTTCTGATTATCCTGTTATCCTTTGAGTGACTATATTGTATAGCATAAAAAGTTTTCTTTAATATGTTTTGTCAACACTGATGCATAAGCAAAGATATTCCCGTATTTTTTGTTTTTTTTTCTTAGATGCATAACCACTCAAAGCCTTCCAAAAGTTATCACATAGTTTAATAACCTCATGCTTCTTGGTCTCAGGAGCTATTTTTAACCAAATAGCATTGGATCAAACAATAAAAATGTTTTCCACTAAATTTCATCTAAGCTATTAAAGGAAATTATATGAACAAAATATTGCCTGTTTGTAGTTCAATTTATTTCTTGATGCTCTTTTTTTCTCCACTGGAAAAAAAAAAAAAAGGAAAAAAATGGTCATTACCAAACACTTAAAAAGTGAACAGCACTATTAGTTTGTAATACTTCTTAAAACTCTGTGAGGTTGTCATAAAAACAAGTGCAAAGGCCTTCGCCTACTCACCCTGCAAGAGAGACTTGCCAAGTGATGTTGTTCTTATTAGAGACATTGCAAAGAGGATGTATTTTTACTTTATTGGAGGCATTGCAAAAAGACTGAGCTCAAGCTCCAGTCAATCCAAGTGACAGGTCATCTTCTACTGTTGACACCTCAGGCATTTTCTCTCTTTTATTTTCACAGTAAACTTTTTTCTTTCTTCTTCCTTTTTTTTTCCCTCCTTTTTTTTTTTTCCTCTCTCCTGATTCTCCTGATTTTCCTAATAGAATTTTAAAAGGAGAATTTGTAGCTATGCAAATGAATACAAGTAGGAGTTTTGGAGTACATAAATTCCATACAACATTTAAGACTTTTGAAGATTGGGAATATTTTGTGTACAAAAAACTACTTTTTTTTTTTTTTTTGGTCTGTTCATACTATACCAGGTTTCAAGAGCATACAATGAGGATGAAATCTATAGACTTGAGTTGACAAAAATTTTAAGTCATTATCACTTAGATATGACAGGGCAATGGCAGACATCTCTATAATTAGAGTAGGGTCTGGAGAGGGTCCTACTAAATTTGATTATTTTGTAAATCCACACTACATAAAATTTTTAATCTATGAATAGTGGTCCAGTATTTATGGAGCATCAAAGTTCAAATGCTGATTGTAGAATCTGAGAATTTAATATATGAGATATTGTTAAAAACATTTATTGTAAATTACAGTGCCAAGTTTGGCATATTGACGTAGCCTTACATATTCACGGATTTTTTTTTTTCTTTTTTTTTCCCCAAAGGGAGAGGGAACAGTTTAATGATTCGGTGACCTTTGGAATTTTAGAAAGCAAACATTTTCCAGATACTGTTTTTGTGCCCTTGCATTCTGCTTTTCTTACTTTTCATTGAATTTGGACATGTCATGCAGACAAAAAAAAAAAAGGGAGAAAATAAAACTTACCTGCTTTTCTTTATTAGTGCTATGAGTGCATCTCAGAATATTCATACTTAAGAATGTTAATGTTAAGAATATAAATATTTAATGCTTTATGTACATAAAGAAACATTAAACATGTATTCAGGAATAATTAACTGTTATTTTTCTGTACCATCTAAGTACTATTTTATAACTATGTATCTCAAAAAGTCAGTATTAAAAATCTGAAAAAGTTGTGGGCTAAATCTGCAAGTATATAGCTATGAAATAGGAGTAATAAGACAGCTTCACTGTATATTTAAAATTCACAAAACAGAAGGATTTGAACAAAAGCATACTTTAAGATCTATATTTAGCCATTTTTGTATAAGTGTTCTTAGAACATTTTTTAGATCTAAAAACATCTCTAAGGTCATTCAGATGCTTTTCAGATGCTATGGAAGATAAATATTACATCTGTAACTAGATTATCCTGCACTTATCTAGCAAAACCCTTTGCCATGTATTCATCATTAATTACACAGACTTTTCAGTTCTTGGTAACTCATTTTGCACCATGGATCTGTAGAGGTTATATGTATAGTGTGTGTATATTTATATGTATATATATGTGTGTGTGTTTCTGTATTTGCATATTTTTTGTGTGTATGTGTATGTATGTATATTTTTATCTTTTTTTTTTTTGTTTCTGAAGTATAGAATTTTGTAACTAGTATGTTCATATCTTCTTAAAGCTAGAGCAGCAGTATTATTCAGTGAAATGCCTGCAGTATGCCAAGATCAACTTTGGCCAATGTGTTTTAGTGAGGATAGCAAATTGTCATATATATCTTTTAAAGAGGTGATTTCATCACTTAAACAGCAAATGTGAAATTACTGAGGCCCTGAAATCTTTGCTGCAGGGATAGGAAGAGGGGGAATCCTAGCAGTCACAGTGAGGCTTTAAATTAATTAGTTAATTTTGACCATTAATCACTATTTTAGTTCCATATAGAATCTCCCAATATATTTCAGGATGTTACCTTGAGAAATTATGAAAAAGGACAAGATTTCTTGTCTAAATCTATATCGACAAGATTTTACAAGATAAATCTAAATTTACCAGATTTCTCTTGGTAAATTCTATTACCTGATTGAGATGATCTTTCTGGTTCTCTGGGATTTCTTTTGCTAGCATAGTACTTCTTTTTTATCTCAGTAGACATTTGGGCAAAGTTTTGTTTTGTTCTATTGGTTTGGTAAAACCAACCAGTTTAGTTTTAATAAGGATAATGGAAGTAGTTAGAATTGTAGGTAGTAGTGAGTTTGCTCTTTGCTCAGGCCTTGCTTATGTCCTTTATAGAGGACATAATTTTTGTTCTTTTTCTAATCTTATTCTAAGAATTATTAGGGTTAGCCCTTTAATGAATATGGCTGCATAAGCTTATACCTTTTGCCAGATCGTAAGATCTTAAGACAGTCTTAGGAAGTGGATTATAATTGAAGTTGGACTTGTTCTTGGAGCTCAGTAGAAAGTCATTGTGCTCCGGTTATAATTTCTCCAAAAAAATAACAATGTGATAACAATAATTTAAGACTGATTACTCTGCTGCATGAACTGGGCAAAATAACAAATGTTTAAAATAAACAGTTTCTAATGGACTTTGCCATTGCCTGTTATATTTAGTAAATTGAGTGATAAAAATTCGAGGGCAAGAAGGAAGGAAACAGCAACTGGTGTTCAGTGCTGACAACCCATTAGTTAAATTTTGGCCCAGTGTAGCTTTTCTAAGGAAGTAAACTAATTGCAAGGTGTGTCATTGTCATTTTTATTCTGTGAAACATAAGTCTCTAAAAGAAAAAAATGTATGGGTTATTAATAAGTATTCATAATATGAAGGGAAAAGATGCAGTGAGTATAGACTGAAGATTCATTCCCTTACAAAGTTAACTGTTTTCTGCAGGAATTTCTTCTGTGATGACAAAACATGCAAAACATGATCAGACTTTATAATCAAGTAATCATTTATAGGTTATAAATGATTTTAAATGTGAAGTCAGATTTTTATGTCCTTGATACCAGGAGTGTGATTCAATGTACTAAAATAGGAGTCTACAGATATCTTAGGCTTAGCAGTGGTACATCTCCACTTCTATGTCTTTCTGCATGCACACAGCTGGAAACATACACAGACACACAAACAAATAAATCATGTAGGAGAAGTATTCATCTATCATTGCATAGTGGAAATAAAGATACAAAAAAAAACCCAAAGATAGTTGTGCTGCCTCTGTTGCAAAAGTGAAAGGATTCTAGCATGCTAAACGCAGGCACCTCACATCTAGTACAATAAAATTTACACTTTTATAGGTCCTTGGTGAGATTTCACTGTCTATCTGCAAGCTGCTCTTGGTCGTGATGAAGCCATGATTACACCAAAAGGTGTAATCACATGTACTACATAAAGTTTCTGTAATGAGAATGAAAGATTGTCTTCCAAATAAGAAAGAAAAAAAAAATTCCATGCTTCCTCAGCCTGATTATGAGACTAACAACAATGTGAGCAAATAATTCAAGAAAGATCTTATATATATGATCTTATATGTTGGTAAATCAATTGATTTTTTTTCTGTGAAGGTCTGTGCATCAGCAGAGAAACATATTAGCTTGCATATACTGCATACAAGGAAGTTAAACTTTTCCATGAAAATATGTCCTAGTGTTTTGACTGGCACACGAAACACTACTGTCTATCTCATTTAAGTGATGAAATAGAATGTTTCTCTTATCTATAGCATGAATGGTGATCACAGGTGAATTGGTGGAAAGCTATGTAGTTCAGACATTTTTTTATATAGTTGATGCAACTGAGAAAGACTGCCACCAACATTCATGGCACTTGAGCCTGGGAAGAGCACTGAGTTCAGGGAAATGTGTTTGCCCTGCAAATACAGCCTTGTCTTTTCCCTGGCATCCTTTCAAATTCTCCTCTCTCCTCTCCTCTCCCACACCAATTCATGTGTGAGAAGTTCCATACACATGCTGCCGTTGCCTCACAAGGAAGATAAGAAAGCATTTAACACAACAGGTGTAGGTCTCAGATATACTGCCAACTGCTAGAGAGTATGTGACTTTGCCTGACCTGATTGATCTGGATAGGCTTTTCCATGGTTATGCTTTGAGGTGCATGGCTTTATTGCAAGGTGGCCTGGAGTGATAAGGAGCTGAATCTCTGTGGCTGCAGGCCTAGACATCCTCAGCAATTCACACTGAGAGCAAGCAAATACAGTACTTTCAGGTGCAACACAAGTAAATATAGGTGTCTACTTCAGCGTAGTGGGTTGTTGGTAGCTTAAATATTTAGTTAGATTTTTAAATAATTCCTATCATCAGAATTCTGGACAAAAATTGATTACCTTTCCAAAATGATAGCATTAAAATTGTTTACAAGTAACAGACTTGAATGTTAATGATTTCATAATCATGTTTGTATATGTGCACATATGAGTGCATGCATGAACACAGCAATTTTTGTACTTGTATATAAGAGGGCAGCTATTTTTTTTGTTTCAATATCATCAGCACTTTTTGACAAAGTGTATCTAACCATTCATAATATTGTAATGCACATGTAAAAATAATGAAAAGGAATAGAGAAAATGGGAAGATACATGCTTATGTCCATCAAAATTATATTGGGTATAAAATTATAAGAAATATGCTTCAATAGTTCATGAACTAGAAATAAAATAAAAATATATTTGCTGTCTAAAAACTATACTTGCTGTAAGATTATTACTAATCTTGGATAATTTCAGCTGTCCAACAGGTGGTGCCTAGTCAAGGCAGGACATCTAAGTTTGAGTGGCAGGCAGCAGAATGAGACAAGACAATTCCAAAGTATTATCTATCAAAGAAAATTTTTCCTAAAATAGAAGAAATTGATATTTGGAGTCCTATTTTTCTTTGAATAAGTTTTCTTGAATTAGGAAGATAGTTCTGAATCCAATGTGTGACTCTGCAGAGAGATTAGATGAATTTTGGCTAGGCAATTTCATCTTTTACTAATGCAGTAATCTGCAGATTAAGCAGTCTGAATTAGATGATGATGCCCATTGCTCTCTTGATGCTGCCTTTTATAGAATGTTAAGTTATTGCATAGCTTAAATCCACAAAAGCTTCTATATTTTTGAAGCATCCAGAAATTTGTCAGCTTATAGTATTTTTGAAAATTTTCAATATGATATTTAGTCTGAATTCTGTGTTTCTAATTATTCTTCTTTGTAATTAAAGAATTATGTTTATTTTGGATTCTGTGAAAAATCACAAGTTATAGTATTACATTCTCAGATTTTCTTTTCCCTAGTGCATCTCATAACATATTCAGTAAAGAAATTATCACTAGGGCACAGGGCAAACCTATCAACCATTTTGGAAAATGTCCAAAGTACCTTCAGAGGTTGCTAGGCCCTGATCCAACAAAACACTTAAGCACAAGTTTAACCATACTGCTGGATCATGTCCATAAAACATAGAGATTGTCACAATCTATTTAATTTAGCTCCATAGGAAGATTCATTTTCTTCTTCATTTTTGAAAGCCAGGATATCTATGAGGCAAGCATCTGACAGACATAAATGCAATATAAACCATTATTAGGAAAAGAAGTGTTGGCCATTTAAATAGTCCTTCAAACTTACTTTGCTATGTATTTAGTATTCTTGTAGTGGTTGTGTCTTCCCATGCTGTCATTTCAATATATCCTATTTGAAAAGCTAAGTCATTCTCAAATTAATCTAATGACAGAGAGGCTTAACTAAACTTGTAGTCCATTCTGAAGTTAGATAAATTCAAACTACAAATAGGATTTTTGGAGTGTTTTTTGAGTATAATTAATCACAGGAAATGGTTAAAATTATCTGTGTCACTTGAAACCTCTAAATCAGGAAGGAATTCCTTTAAATATGCCCAAAACATATATGACGGTGGTGTAAATTCGTCTTCATGACATTAATTCCAGAATGTACAAAGCACTCTTTAAGTATTCAGATATTCTAAAACTAAAATCCAGAGGAAGTTGAGAATATGAAATGTAAGAGCTTTTGAGCTTTTTGATGACTCTAACCTCCAGTGGCACCCAATCTGAGCACTGACTCTCTTTGAGCAGTGCAGAAGTAAAAGACAGGCAGTTGGAATCACCTCACAGGTACACTTACAAATTCATATCTATTTTTGTGTTACTATTTCACATAAGGTGTTGAGATAGACTTACATTCACAAAGTTTTATTTGTGTGGCTAATAACATACATCATCTTCAAAGTTGATTTTCTAGTAAGAAAGAAAAAAAAAGAAAAAAAATACTAAGGGAGAGAGAGGATGAGAGAGTGCATTAGAGCCAGAGAGAGAAGGGAAGGACAAAACTCATCTGGAAAAAACAGCAACAGGGTCCCCAGACAAGCAACCTCCACTGGGCAGTCTTTCCTGTCCAACAGGTGGTGATGCCAATGATGATTTTAAAAGTGCTTTTATCAGAGAACTATATATTTTCCTGTGCTCATGTTTCCCTTGGCCCTGTTTATAATGCTATTAGTGCTGTTGGGAGCAAAGGTATTCAGGTTCAACTGTTACATGCCAATTGGTTGTTAAACTGTGTGCAGGTATATTATTAGCTAGTTCTTACTGAATATATAAGCAATTGTTACCAGCTTTGTTATTTATTATGCTTGGTTTTGCTCTGGTATAAACTGAAACTCATAAAGCAAGGGGTAAAAAATGTAAGAGGAAAGAAGTGATTCTTGCACTAATCATAGAATCATAGAATGTGCAAGGTTGGAAGGGACCTTAGAGGTCATCTAGTCCAACCCCCCTGCACACGTAGGGTCACCTAGAGCACATGGCTCAGGGCTGCATCCAGGCGGGTTTTAAAGATCTCCAAAGAAGGAGACTCCACAAC
>JAUBOD010001009.1:1660779-1671587 GCA_032353885.1 Nothura maculosa
AAAGAATTGCAACATACCAGAGATAACAACTGAAACTGAGAGGCGACTTCTGGGCACCAGTGTATAAAAGAAGCACCAGAAGCACCCTCTGGTGCTACAGCACGCGCCGTTGGTGGAGCGGGGACTCCTCGGCCACCCAGTGCTGCTTGCTTGCTATTTACAATAAACAATACTGATAAATTAATTGGCCCGGAGAATTTGTCAGTTTATAACAAAAGGAAATAAATGAGAAAAAAAGATCATGAATTTTGAACATCTTAGAGATATAAAAAAAACTAAGTTAACTTAAACCTTTGAAAAAATCAAACTAAAAATATACATATTCAAGTTACATCGTACAGCCTGAAAAAAACGAGATATGATTCAAAGTTACTTTTCTGTGAGTTACAAAATAAATTTAGGACCTGTATTAAAACTCTAGGAGAGTTATGTCTCCTTTTCCTTTAGGAATAAATTATTCACTGAAGCAGAATTAGCTTTTTTCTTTTTTTCAGAAAATTGGACAAAGTGGTAGGTTTTTGGTATATTCCTTTGGACACAAAAGCACATTGTTTAATAAATTTAGAACCTAGAATAGATTTTTAATAAATTTAGAACTTAGAATAAATTTAGAATTTAGAAATTGTTCATCACATACAACTTACCACGACTGTTTATCAACATCCATTTAACACCAGAAGTATCCATGTTGCACTCTGTCCACTTTTAAAATAATTTGCTTATTGAAAGTTTGTATAGATAACAAAATATTCTGCTGTAGCATCAGTACTGGAGACATTATATAATTGCTGAGAGTACAAGCAATAGCCCAAGGAATATTTTCCTATTAGGAAAAAAAATAGTACTCATTTTAAACAACCTAAATCAACTCTCCTAGTAATACAGAACTAAAAATATATAAATGTATGTGTAGTACAACATGTACTCTTAATAAAACTTAAATTAAAACTCTTAATAAAATATATAAGTGATCTGTTTGTATACATACATATGCACAAAATGGACTTAAGTCGGGCAGAATAGGAAATTGCAGGGTTTAATGAATATTCTGGAGCTAGTAATAAGTTTTCTTAAGGAAATATAATTTCTACAGAAATCAATAATTCTTCAAACTATTTTTTTTTATTCAGCAACATATCCATTAGTTCTAGTAGGAAGGCTTTTCAATCTTTAAATAATCTCATCTCCAGCAGGAAGGATCTCACTTTTACCATTTCTGGTAGTGCATTCACCTGTGATAAAAGGACTTCAGAGGCAAGTTAAGTTAGCTTAAGCTGAACCACTGTGACTGCAGACAAATATACTCTCACATTCAAGTCTCCAAGCTGAATCAGAGTAATTTGAATAGCTCTTTCCTCAACCCAATGAGTTCTGCAGTCAGAGATTACAAATGACTGCTGTGTGTATGTATGGTACACTATTTTTCACTCACTTCTCTCTCTGTTTTAAGATTGTATTAGAACAGCTATGATTCATCTAGTTTCTGAAAAAAAATATGCATTTGAAAACTCAAATATCTTTGCTAACTGTGAAAATACAAACATCTGCAAACAAACTGTAGGAGCAGTTTAATAAATTCTGAAATTTATTAAAAAACAACATACAAAATATGGCATAAATATGGTTGCTATCATATCAATGCACATTGACATTTTTAATATCTGCATTAGTTGCAATTATATATTTTATATGCAATTAATATATGTATATTGGTACACAAATGAAACTTTAAAAGTTTAATGCTACTTCACATACACCTGTTACTACTTCACCATATCCTATTAATACTTATATCTTAAATAGTATATAATTTAATAGTGTAGCAGAGTAGCTAAGTCTCTTGCATTAAATCCAGAAAACACATATTCTTTGACTAAGCTCTTTAATTTGAAGATTGACTGTAATGACTGTAAAAACTGAGTACATATGAATTTCAATGAACCAGCAAGACTGATGTATTGGATATAGCACCAGAGTCAGACTATAGAGGTGAAATACCAAAGAATCATTCAGGTATGGGAAGACAGAATCAGGAAAGACAAAGCTCACTGGAACTGAAATGAGAAACCTGAAGGGGAGCAGGAAGGACCTGTATTGACATGCTGACATATTGACAAAGAAAAATGAGAATTTGATGAAGTAAAATATAGGCTCCTAATCAGTGAAGTAGGGATGCTTAGGGATGAAGGACATGGAAGAAACTGAAGCATACATTGATGATTTTGCCCCTTTATTTTATTAGTGACTTCTTTCAGATTTCTTGGCTCATTTGAAGACTTTGGGGAGTGAAGTACTATTCATATTAGAGGATGACTGAGTTAGGGACTGCTTAAGCAAAACATCTCCAAGAGACTGCAAGAGACAATTCCAAGACACTGATGGGATGCGTTAGAAGGTGCTGAGGGAGTTGACTCATGGCACTAGAGGTCAATATCTGTCATCTTTGAAAGGCTTGACAATTGAAGAAGAGCCTTTATGACTGCGATAAAGTCCCAAGAGATGACTGAATGTCACTGCTGTCTCTAAAAAGAGTAAAAGGATGATCTAGGCAACTGCAGGCCAGTCAATCTCTGCTCAATCCTCAGGAAAATTGTGGAGCCATTTCTAGGCATGTGAAGGACAAAAGATGATTAGCAACAGCCAGAATAGATTCATCAAAGGTCAATCAACTGGAATAATTGGATTTGTGTAGAAGGAACAAGATTTTTTTTTTATTTTGTAGCAAGGCTTTTAATATGATGTCTCATTATATATTTGAAGCAAAATTGAAAATTGGAATAAATGGATGAATTGCCAGCTGGGTGGAACACTATGGACCGTCAGATTGAAAGAATAATGGTTCACAGTTTTAAGTTCTATTGGTGACTGATTGTTTACTAGTGGGTTTCATCAGAGCTATTTTATCTCATGTAAGGTGTAAGGTGTCCACCTTCATCCATTTCTCCTAAAAGACATGGGTATTGTCTGCCAACCCGATATGTATCTTGGATAACCTACAAAGCTAACATGACCCTGCTCGTCTTAAGTTTATGGAACTGAATCATACTCAGACATCCATCACTCCTTCAGACCAAAGTTTCCCACCTGTTTTCAAAGATAAGTTCTGAACTTAAGCATTTCAAGTGTCTAAAGTCACCTTTGCTATAGATGATTATTTGGAATTTGAATTATTTGGAATGCATTACCAGCAACAAGGAATTGGTTGTTAAAAAACTTTTTTTTTCTTTTCCTGTTTACAAACACCAGAAAAAAAGGTCAAGAGCACATCATAAAACTAATAGCACATAAAGTAACAATTATTTGGTCTAGCTGTGCGATACCACAGAGTACCACATAGTCAGGAAACTTTCATCACATTAAGTGGCTGTGAAAACACTTTCCAAGTAAATATGCATATAATTTGGTAACTTTATCTAATATCTTCCAAGAAATTTGCACCTGCTTCTCATAATGCATTAACGATAATACATCATTTTGTTCCCTCTTTTCCCTATTCTTAAATGAGTTTTTAGTCTCATCCTGATCCGTCAGATGCTGAATGATAGGTAATTCTACTTTCTATTTTAGATCAGATTATGTAAAAGAGTACCAGAAGGCTCACTTGTAAAACTGAAAATTTTACTGATTTGACATTGCAGAATTTTTGATAAAGGTTAAGTACATTTATGAAAGATACACACACACACACACACACACACACACACACACACACACACACACACACACACACACGTATGTATATACACACACACACATATACATACATATATGTATGGCCATGTGTCCTGGCCAATGGGATCCTGGGGTGCATTAAGAAGAGCGTCTCCAGTAGGTCAAGAGAGGTGATCGTCCCCTCTACTCAGCCCTGGTGAGGCCACATCTGGAGTACTGTGTCCAGTTCTGGGCTCCCCAGTACAAGAGGGATGTGGAGCTGCTGGAGAGAGTACAGCTCATGGCCACCAGGATGATCAGGGGCCTGGAACATCTGCCCTAAGAGCAGAGGCTAAGAGAGCTGGGCCTGTTTAGCCTGAAGAAGAGAAGGCTCGGGGGGACCAGATCACTGTGTATAAATACCTCAAGGGAGAGAGGGAGGAAGATGGCGTTGGCCTCTTTTCAGTGGTGGCCAGCAATAGGACTAGAGGAAAATGACCACAAACTGAAGCATCGGAAGTTCTACAGGAACTTAAGGAAAAATTTCTTGACTGTGAAGATGACAGAGCCCTGGAACAGGCTGTCCAGAGAGGCTGTGGAGTCTCCTTCTCTGGAGATCTTTAAAACCCACTTGGATGCAGCCCTGTGCCACATGCTCTAAGTGATCCTGCGTGTGCAGGAGAGTTACACTAGATGACCTCTGAGGTCCCGTCCAACCTTAGGCATTCTATGATTCTATGATTTTATGAAATATATATAAAGTGATGACATTCATCTCAGTTAACACTGGGCTCCATTCATTTACTTTGTAATGGCCACAAGACAGCTGTTGATTCCTGTTGATTCCTGAGCTGTCTGTCCTGGATTGCTTTGTAGTCAGTGAAGAATAATGTTATCATTTATCTGAGACATTTTAAAGTCATCAACACTGATATGAGACAAGTGAGCTTTTGAAGAATCTATATTCTCTATAAAGAGAAAGATAGAAAAAGATTTGATTATATTTCTTAACATTTCAGAACCTCAGTTTATATGAGATATCTGCACGAAAGCCAAATGATTTTTTGCAGCACCAGTGGTAATCTAGTCAAGATACTCATAGATAACCTAAAAGGACACTAGACATCTACTGAATCTCATCCCAGGTGATAAATGTCCTCAGAAGTTCTTCCGGGGAACAATGGATGTTCAATATACATGAGGTGAATCTAAAACTATTAATTTATACTCTCTATCAACTATAGCGATCAAATGAAATGAATCAAATGAAATAGATCAGAAAGCCATTCTTTTTTGTTCTGGTTTTATATAAGCACTAGGCATGTACCTTACAAGGTGCTTATAATAAGGTGCTTACCTTATAAATATGTTACCAGGTATGTTTCTGTTTGCATATGTCACCTGTTAAGTTCAGCATTATGTGCATTATGACTTCAATCATATTTGATGGAGAAGTGAAGGTTTCATATTCCTCAGAATGTACACAGGTTTAAGCAGGATATCATTTAGAATCAGAAGTTACATTTATGTCTCCTAGGACAATAGAGGTTCCTAGTATTTTCATCCATGAGTGCCCCTGCAGAAGAAAATAAGAAAATACAAAGGTTTTGTTTGTTTGTTTGCTTGTTTGTTTTTTATTACTGGATTACAGGTAATATAAAAGGAAGGCAGAGAGACCCAGTAAGAATTTCAGACAATACTCAAAGATCAAGCATCAGATATAAAACATGTAAAAGGACTTCACTAGGTTTGATATATTCTGGAGCTCATGAACTACTCTCTGCTTGATTTTCCTATGTTTCTTCTCTTTTTGTAACTAATATTTTGTAGCAAAAAGAAGAAGTTATCTTATTCTGATATTTTCAGTTTACCACTTACATAAATATATACTTACACTTACATATACCACTATGACAAAACCACTTAAAATGACAAAGCACTTAACTCTGTAGTTTTAGAGATTTAGAGATTTAAAATTAAGAGATTACTCTTGATTTCTCCCTTTTCCAAATGATATATGTATCTGAAAGCATACATTTTGCATTTTTCTCTCTTTCACTATTCCCTAATGTGAGAATATTATTCTCACAATATATTTTAACAGCTTCTAGCTTTCTCAAGTATCAAAGGAAAAGAAGGGCAATATACATTTATCCTAGTTTTCTTGGCTCTTCTGGGATATTTTTTGATTTTTTTTTCTAATGCTATATTCTACTTCAATAAACCTTCTAATATGAAGTATATGAATGAATATGAATAAGACCTTTCCCCCTGTAGAATGAAATGGATTTCATTTTAAAAAATCATTTTAAAACAAAAGAAAATATTTTCAATATTTTTAGAGATCTTTAAAATCCCTTTGGAAATTATATAAAAGTATCAATGAATTTTTTTATCAATATTTCTCAGAACACAAAAGTAACAAAAGATAGATGTACTGAAAGTTTTCTCTGTCTTTCCCTTCCTATTTATTTTACTCATTTTCTCAAACTGTATGAATGGAAATATAAACTTCAGAAGTATTTTTTAACGCCTTAATTTTTTTGTCAGTTTTTTTGAAAATATTCACATTATTCACAGTGCTAAACACAAGGAGTCATAGCTCTTTGTGAACTATGAAAATACTACTGAAGCAAGCCATTAATGCTTTCATGCTTCCTTTTTTTTTTTTTTTTTTTTTTTGCTATTTCAGAAACTAAAGTGCTTCTCAAACAGTCTTTAAAGATGCTTTAAAATGTCTGATAGCTGTAGGCAAAGTCCAAAGTACATGATGGACACTATTTGTTTCACCAAGAGTAATGGATACTATAAAGCACTATAAAGCAAAATAGATACTTTTACCTGATATTTGAATTGCCAGATTGCCAGTGAACTTTGCAGAAAGTTCTGTAAAAGCAGTAGAGAAGATTTCAAACAACATATGCATAATGAAAGTAGCTCTATAAGAAAGATTGGAAAGAAGAGTTTGCTTGCAATTGCAAAATATCAGACACATAATATACAGTGATTGATAAAACAGGCAAATAAATAACTGTATTTTTCATGTGTTTTAGACAGTACCTTAATGATGAACTGACTTTCCATTTCTTGATCAATACAGGATAAGATTGCTTATTTAAAAGGATATACATTGAGATCCAATGTTCTCCTTAGCGACCGATGAATGTGTGGCATAAGATTCTATTATCAAAAAATATGCTTTGTTAATTTCAACGTGATCCTTACCTATAATCACAGCATAGAATTTTTCTTTCATTCAAACATCTTAGAGGGTTTGTGTCTTAGATTGTTAGATCAGGTAGAGCTGAAATCAGATTCAAATTCAGATACTTCAAACTACATTATCTGTAACATAGATTTTGCTTGTGAGCTGTATGCTAAATTAGTTAAACTCACATTACAATCAATAGATATAGATTATGATCTAGTCAATGCAATCAGAGTCTAGGGAGCTCTTCAGAAAAAAAGAGTTTTCTACTTTGCTACTCAAAGTCAGTTGAGTGTAGTAACTGGGCAGTTCTTTATCTTCCGTATGCAGTTTTGACTATCAGATGCCAGTCTAGGAGTGCATGAGACAGGCATCATATTTGCCAGAGCCATGTGCATGGTAGACAATCTTAGATATGTCAGATGACACCTAATGCTTGTATTGGGTCTTAGGTCTCCACTGAGCCCTAAATCAGAGAAAAGCATCAATGCTACAGAGTGTTAACTGCATCTAGAGCTGAATTCCATTTCTGTGTGCTCTACCATACAGCTATTATGTCAGTATGTGGAAAATTATTTCCTTGAACTGAGATTTGCAGTACTTGAGGTATCAAAGATGAGGTGAATCTCACCATACTTTTAAATACACAAATCTACATTTGAAATTACTTTTCAAAATCACTTTACAGTAAGCACAGAAAACCAGGATCTTAAAAATAATATTCATAATCAAAAATAAATATCTAAGATCTGGTCTCTTTCTCACCAGTAAAAATGAAGAAATCTTAGCCTAATAGATCCAAATGTAGTTTTATAAATATTTAAAATAGGTAAGATGAACATCCTCTGAAAAAAAATCTTTACAGATTTGAGATTTTATACTTAGGTTATTGGATTAAAACCTTTTCTATGATTTGCGGTAGTGAAAGCTGTAATAGAATATTAGCTTGATAAACAAGCAACACTGACAAGTCCAAAAAAAGAAAAAAAACACCTTAGAAATTGGTCACACACTGAGACAAGTTGCCCAGACAGGTGATGAAGTCTTTCCATCACCAGAGAGATTCAAAATCTGCCTGGGTATGTTGCTGGGCATCCTGCTGTAGTTAACCCTTCTCTGACTAAGTGATGTCTAGATGTCCCTTCCAGACTCAATGCTTCTATGGGTCTGCATATCTTCTACTTTTCCCTTTCTCCTCCTTTTCCGTTTGTCTGCATCCTTTCCTCTCTTCATCATTCTGCTGAACATAGAGAAAACATAGAGTGTTAAAGTTAGCCATAATAAATACTTGAAGCAGTTGGGGGAAAAAAAAAGAGACAAACAAGATTAGAAATTAAGAAACAGTTGGAAGCCAGAAATCTTTGAGGATAAACATTGGTTGGGCTACCCATAGTTTTGGGTATAGACAGCAGAGGATAAAATTTTCTTCCACGTAACCACTTTCTGGTTAAGCTTTTTTTTTCAAGTTGGAGTTCTGTGACTCAGCTTATGTTTAGTTAGCAAAAAAAAAAAAAAAAAGGTCTTTTTGGACTTGTCGGTGCTACCTGTTTATCAACCTTAAGTCTTATGACATTTCTCATTCCATCTTGTAATTATGCTGAAGTGTACTCTTAGCTACATGGCTTAATTACAGAATAAGTGCTAATTTTCCAGTTAGAACTGAATATGTAATTATATCACTCATTTTTACCAAATAACTTTGTCAAGTTTCTGCACTACAGTATCTGTGGCTGAAATGTAGTATACCTCTCTTTTTTGCTTAACCCTTGCTTTTATTCAAAACCAGAAATAACACCTTCTGAATATGGCCATTTAACTCTCCCTGCTCTCCTATCCCATGATATTTATTGAGATTGATCTCAAATACATAGTTCTCAAATTCTGTCTGAGCTGTAAGTGCAAATTTTCATAAGGAAATCCTTAGTATTTATTAATGAAAAATAACCCAATTATGCAAAACTTTCAGTGAGAACCCACCATGTTATTCAGAAGAAGCCTACCTATGGGAAATCAGTTTCCTAAATTTGGATGTTCACACTACCATTTACTGGTAAAAGGATATACGTTGAGATCCAATATTCTCCTTAGTGACTGATGGATCTGTGTGGTGTAAGATTCTATTATCAAAAAATATGCTTTGTTAATTTCAACGTGATCCTTATCTATAATCACAGCATATAGATATAACTGTAGATATAATCACAGCACTATAGATATAACTATAGATATAATTTCCTCACACAAAACTCTGATCTAGTTTTCTTTCCTTCATGAGAGCAATTCTGCTTTCATATTGAGAAATATTCTCTATTTTTTTTGACTGTTTTCTATATACTATTTGATATCCTGCCTAAATGACTGACTTAGCCATTTTCCAGATGTCACAGCACTTTTTTTCACAGACAAACCTCCATAGGTGTCACGTAGTCGATACTGCATTTTTAACTGAATGATTCACTCCTTTTCCAGATAACTGTCTTTTCACTTTTTTAAACTAGTTCTCAAAACTCCATCTTCAAAAATATTAGGCATAGCAATTACCACTTTTCACTCGGCATCCAGATGTATTTTGGTTACTGAAAAATCAAATCTACTCTAGATCTAGTACTATTCTAGTACTATTCTAGTCTTAGTAGTAGAAGATGGAAGTAACAATAGCTTATGCAATTTTGTAATCAGGTTTGTCAGTCAGATGCCAATCCAAAACTTGAAACTGTCTCATTTTGTTTCCATAGACTTGAATTTTTATCTTCCAGGTATGACATGAGTGGCAGACAGCACTGAAATACAATATGCTTTATTTATTTTCAGTTAGTTTTGGCAGATATCTTCCTGCTTTGATCTTCTGTCAGATCTTTCAGAGAAATAAAAGGAAAGAAAAAAAGATCTGATTTATTACGCTTTTCATGATGCATTTTTTTATATGCATTAGATTTGCAACCCCATGAAATTCCTATAGCATTGTGAAATTATAGCTTCAAATAGAGTGATTTATTGTTTGACTAATACGTTTTTAACAGTAAAAAAGAAACCCACAAATAAAACAAAACTATAATTTGGACTTGTGAATACTACTTTAAGTGTAGGGTATAAGTTGCTCATCATCACTGCTGTAGTCTGTTTCATCTAAACTATTGTTTTATGTACTCCCTCCTTATAATCTTTGAATGAATTATGTCAGCAATTTGAAAGGAGGATGTACAATCCATTTATTTACTTAAGAAAAATCAGATGTCTTTATCTAAAGAGAGAAATTATCTGTTGAAATATAGATATCTAGTGTATTTAATGGAACCTAAGGTATGTCACATAAACAAACATTGCTTTCCTAGATGCACATGGAAAGTCTTTAGATGCAAATATAGGTCTTTTGTCATATCTACCAGCCCTATGTAGGTACCTTAAACCATTTCAAGTTCATTAAGTGCCAATGTGTGTTGGGGAACTTAGCCATTGCTCAAAATACAGATTGATAGATATAATGGATATGTTACTTTGCATGCATAATTTGCAACCTATGATAGGAAGCAAATGGAAGGCTATGGAAGATAAATTTGATATTGACCTGCACTTAAAAATAAATAAATAAACAGATGGTGTCATACTTTTAAGATTTCAAAGTCCAATAACATGCCTTAGTGCAGATTTGTCAGAGATTCAAGGAAAGTTTCAACATTCTGTCCTGGTGCCCTGGTGGCCAAGAAGGCCAATGAGATCCTGGGGTGCATTAAGAAGAGCGTCTCTAGCAGGTCAAGAGAGGTGATCGTCCCCCTCTACTCAGCCCTGGTGAGGCCACATCTGGAGTACTTTGTGCAGTTCTGGGCTCCCCAGTATAAGAGGGATGTGGAGCTGCTGGAGAGAGTACAGCACATGGCCACCAGGATGATCAGGGGCCTGGAACATCTGCCCTATGAGCAAAGGTTGAGGGAGCTGGGCCTGTTCAGCCTGG
>JAUBOD010001009.1:1684590-1710216 GCA_032353885.1 Nothura maculosa
CTTCTTTACTGTGAGGGTGACAGAGCAGTGGAACAGGCTGCCCAGGGAGGTAGTGGAGTCTCCTTCTCTGGAGGTCTTCAAACCCTGCCTGGATGCCACCCTGTTCCGCATGCTCTAGGTGTGCCTGCTTGAGCGGGAAGGTTGGACTAGATGATCTCTAGAAGTCCCTTCCAACCTTGAAGATTCTGTGATATTAATAATAATAGTTAATTTGTTTTATTTCATTTATCCTACTAATAATCATTTATTTGACTGAGTATTCATATATTGCACTTTTATTTCTTTTTCCAAAGGGGAATTTTCTTTGGAGAATCCTGTGTTTTCCTGAAGAGTTCTTCATTTTTTTGAGGCAGCAATTCATTAATTCAGTGGAAGATTATCTTGGCATTTTGGACTACCTATTTTAAACCTATCCAAGATTTCTGAAGCTCCTTATCTATTTCTGCCTGTCAGTAATTAATTTCTCCCTTTTTTCTTTATGTATCATTTCCAAAGGAAGCCAACCTCAAGCGTTATGCTTTTGTGTCATAGGGGCATGCCATTCTTGCTTGTATACTGGTTTTTTTCCCCCACATATTAACATAAATTTTGATTCTTTCTTTCTATTTACTTCTCTACTTATTTTATTTTGTACATCCTTTATTATCTTCCTTTGCCAGAAGAAAAGCACACTTTTGGTTTGTATATTATCATCTAATTGATACTTACAATTTGTCTCTGAGGAATTCTTGAGAATCAGTGAAGCTTTAGAGTTCACCTCTCACTTGATCAGGGAACAATATCAAGGAAAATTTTTATTCCTGAGTGCTAAGCTAAGATACATACCCATCAATATAGAATAGATATCCATATCACATACTTTGAAAATGAATCTATCTCAGCCACCGTTGCATATTTGTCTTATCTTTATGTGTAAAAATGAGAAAATTATCAATCTTTTTTTAATCCAAAAGGTGAGGCATGGATTCCAGCCATGGATTCTCTTGGACATGGAGAACAGTAAAGCTAAGAGCGAGATGATCAAGCCAAGGTATGGCAGGTGAGTAACTAAGGCAAGGAGCCAAGGTGAGGACCTAAGCTTGCAATTAAACTCCGAGAAAATTAGTTGAATGATTTGGGGATGGAGGCCTCTGATGAAGCTTCTGACCTTTTCTTCACAATCATATAAACCAAATTTAGATACCTGTGCTACACCAAATATGAGTTCTTGAGCACACAGAGGCAAACTCAGGAAGAAGGCAATATATTCCCAGTCCTTACAGAAGAAGAGGGTTGAATAATGATTCTGTGATTTTGGATAAGATTTGATCATAACAGTCTTCAGCAGGATCATTTAAAGGAATGCCCTGGCACAGAAACTAAAAGAGTGGAGAAAGGTGATCTCTAATCAGCTTTCTGATTCAAAGTATCTTATTCAAATTGTTTAGAATCAAGTCACTTGTTTTTGAAAAACAGATGAAGAATATATTTTTCTTCTTTCATTTCCTTCCTCTGTTTCATTGGTATAAGCAATTCATAAATCTAATGTGGAATTCTTTTGGGGTAGAACATCTCATTCTGCTCCTGCAGGGTTAAATTGGTCTCTAACATTGACAGGTGTTTCTAATTACTTCTACAATTTAGATAAAATAATAGAAAGATGAATATGGAAGTCTCTGCACCTGGAAGCTATAGCTATTCTAAATTTACCCTTTTACATGATATGATATGTCCTGACATGAAAATAAAGCATTTTTTTCCTAAAATACTGGAATAAATCTCTTTAAAATGTTAATTACAGTAGATTTTACTCTGCCTTCCTCCCTATCTCCCCCCCGCAAAAAAAAACAGAAATGAACCAAAAAAAATGTTGCTGAAGACTTTTGTGAAAGTATCCTTCAGACATTTTCTCTCCAATAGTGAACTTTCTAGTGGATATGAACATTTTGAGCTTTGCATTTTATGAAATATGGCAACAACATTTCACCTTCTTATAACCTTTGCATATAAATGACAGTAAAAACTGTCAGTAGGGGAAAGATAGCACACAGAACACAGAAATAGAAGACAAAAAACTAAGAATATAGTATTTCCTTTGTCACTGACATCCTTACAGCTACTCCTTTCTCTTGTATATCAGGTCTCTATTTCTCTACTGTTTACTTCCATAAAGCTTCCCCTGCTCTCCTTTTTCTTTCTTTTTTTTTTTTTTTTCCTTTCTTGTATTTCATATAGGACTTCTTATATTTAAAATTATAACATTCATGTTTAACCAGAAGAATTAATTAGAAATAAAAAGCTACATGTTCACACTAGAAGTAGCTATTTTACATTCAACGGAGAAAAATATGCACTTGCAAAATAATATTTTGTTTTAATGGGCTGTTTTAGACTTTAATCTCTACTTTGGCTATAAAAACAGACTAAAATCTTACTTCTTAAGATTTAGAAATAGAAAAGAATAGAGGAATCCTATCTTAAGTTTCTGGTCAGAAAAACAAAAGACAAAGGTAGCTGCGGAATTTAAAAATATGTTTAAGTGCATTATAATTTCTCAGTAATTTTCATGAAGAATTTACACACCAGATTGTGGTATGTGTAATTAATTTTAATTATTTCTCAGTACCCTTCAGTATTAATGTCTTATGTTATATTTACATTATTCAATTCTTAGGACAATCTATATACTTGTCATTTATCTTTTCAGTGGAGCAGTATACTCCCAAAGGATGGTACCTTTTTAAATTGGCTTCTTCCAGTTAAGTGTTTGACATGGTATGAGATTAGTCAGAGTGGCAGAATGTGTCTCTGTTGAATAAAAAATTAGGGCCAAGCACATGGATAAAGTAACATCTCAGATTCATTTAGATACATTTATGCTGTTAAATGAAAAGGAGGAATTTAGAGAGGAAATGAGAAAGGCAAAAGCTTGGATAGAAGTCAAACTGGCCAGTGATGTAAAAGACAACAAAAATGCTTCTACAAATACATTGACAAGAGGATTGCCAAGGAGAATCTCCATCCTTTATTGGATGCACTGGGGAATATTGTCACCAAGGCTGAGGTACTTAATGCCTTCCTTACTTCAGTCTTTAACACTCATATCAATTATCCTCAAGGCACTTAGCCCCAAGAGCTGAAAGATACCTACAGAGTACAGAATAACCCCCCATAATCCAGGAGGAAACAGTTGGTGACCTTTTACTCCACTTGAACACCTACAAGTCTATGGGGCCAAATGGAATCCCCTCTAGAGTTCTGAGGGAGCTCCTGGAAGTGCTTGCCAAGTCACACTTCATTATCTGTTAGCAGTCCTGGTCAACAGAGAAGTTCTCAGAGGGTTGGAGACTGGCCAGTATGGTATCCATCTACAAGAGAGGTTGGATGGAGAATTTGGAGGACTGCAGGTCTGTCAGCCTGACCTTGGTATCAGGGAAAGTTATGAGCAGATCCTCTTGAGGGCGATCACCCAACATATGTGTGACAACAAGGGGATCAGATCCAGCCATCTCCTTCTAGGACCAGATGACCTTCCTATTGGAAAAGAGAAAGGCTGTGGACATGTGACGGATATGCTCCTTTCCCAACTCAACCTGACCTGTACCTTATAGGTAACCCTATTCAGTGCTAACCACCAGCGATTTATCTAATCCTGATAGGCACCACCATCCTGATTTCGTCTCCTACTCAGACGTCAATGTAACAGTCCCAAAGGCTGCATCCCGATGGGGAGATAAGGCTAGTACACTAGCCAATGGTCTTCTGAAAAGACAGAATGAGTATAAGTCAATCATCTTGTCCTATAAATACACGGACAGCCCAAGAGCCTCTTGGGCTCTCCTGACATGGCAGCAGGTTGCATATCAGGATCTCCCCTTGAGCAGGGACGCCTCTCAAGTTTACTCCTCAAGGTTGAGAGATGCTTTTCCACAACAGATTTGTGGTAAGTGAATATAGCACACTCTTTTTAAACTTTACTTTGTAACTGTGCAAAGAAACCCTTAGTTATAAACTGTTGACCAAGTCTGGGACTAGAATTGGATCCAGCCACACTCATGCTCCTCACAGAAGGAGCCATGGAAAACAAGGGGGCCCAATCTGAACCTCATGACTCAACAGGAGGGTATCCCAAGATAACTGTGAATTATCTTAAGCCTCCACACAGTAAATGATGGCAGGCAGACCTTGCCATAGAATCTTGTGAAATCATTGTCCATATTAATAAATCCTATTATTATTTCTTTCATACGAGTGAAGTGCATTTTGTCAGTCACCCCTCACCCCTAGCTGCCACTCGTTCTTGTGACAGGACATGGTCTACTTAAGACTTCAGTATGGCCTTTAGCACAGTCTTCTGGAGAAACTGGCAGCTCACAGCTTAGGCAAATGTACTCTTTACTGGATGAAGAAATGACTGGAAGGTCAAGCCCACAGAATGGTGGTGAATGGAGTTAAATCCAGCTGATGACTGGCCAGCAGTGGTATTACTTTACCGAAGTCTCTGGAGGCAGACCCTGTATAGGCTTTTAGTGTCTCAAAAAGGGCTCACCATGGTCCAAGAAGGGAGGCTGCCTCTCTCCGCCTATAGACTTGTCCCACAGTGACTCTTAGGTCGCAGGTGGCTGCACATTCTGTGCAGTTAATGTCCGACAGTCTTCCTGTACTCAGGCTAATTCACTAGGACTATCCTCTCAGCCTTGACATATCACATCAGATGCAAGACATACTTTCAATTTCAGAACATTCAAACAGTGCTGGAAAATAGACCTTACCTTATTTCAACTCATCTTCATAAAAATATGTATCTTTGGGGCACTAGACATCTAATATCAAGTGTTATGTGTAATAATATGTATATGTGTATGTGCAGTTGTATGTGTAGTGTGAACACGGCGAACTTGCTCCCTAGGAGCTCATTCTAGCAGTGTAGGCACTAAGTTATACTCCTAACCATATGGGTTAGGAAGCATGTTCTGAAATCTGCTGGTATTTTAGGCTCAAGACATGGTTCTGATAAAACTCTTCTAATTGACTGACTTCTTGATGGATATTCTGCTACTTACTCTGCTCCTTGCTGCTCCTGTGTTCTTTGAGATTGATGGATTAACATCTTGTATACAAAAAAAATCTGTTTGTATTACTTTAATCTTATCAAAGATGAAAACACATCAACTATGTATATGTAACTATATGAATGATAAATATAGATAATGGATATCTTTAAAGAGTTAAGGAGGAAGAAAATTATACTTTCAACCATCTTTCTCAGGCAAAATACCCATGAGAAGCAAGTCATATTATACACAATGCAGTATATTAAACTGCCTTTATGTTTGCATTCCTAAATTCATGCAAATAATATTCTAAACCTGTGTTTACTGGAAATCTTTATTCCTTATCTTTCCTCCTCTCTACTTTCTTCCTGTTTTAGCCCTCAACTATGAAGCTATCCTGGGATTTCACCACTGACAATGCACTAGTTCTCCTCACTCAAAACAATGTTTTGCCATTTACCTTATTTATTTATTTATTTTTAAATATCATTCGATCTTTAAAGCTCTGCCATGCCTTTCTGGACCTGGTGTGTGCAGGACAGATCTCTGCTAAATCTGCAGAGAGATTCAACTGCCTCCATTCCTGTTCTTCCTGTCTTCTGTCTTCTGTCTCCTGTCTTCTCCAGCTCTCTTAATTACTCTTCTCTTAGCAATATATTGACTCTGACCCTTTTCACTTCTGTTCTGTTCTCTCTGTCTGCCCCCATGCTCCCTGTTTACATCCTTCTAACAGCCTTTTTTAGTTTCATGCTCACACACCTGAAAAGCTCTGATCTACACTCCTGGGCATTATTTCTTTTGATAAACTACTTAATTTTAATATATAATTTTAAAGTATTTTCTAATTGGATCTTGTCGAAACACAGATTTTCAGTCAATGAAAAATGTGAATAATTATTCCTTAGCAACAGACAGAAGAATCTACAGACACAGCATCACATCTGAGAAAGGTATATTGGTCTAAAATACTCAATGTCAGAATAAAATAAGATTCATTGTAAAGAAAATTTAGTCTGCTTTAACCCTTCATGGGTAAATTCAGAGGCAGATCAGCCAAAGTAATACTGGCTGTGTTTCACAAAAAAAAAAAAAAAGGTATTTAATGCTTATTCAGCTTTTTAACACATCGTGGAAAGGATTGGTTAGAGTGGGTCATACATCAATTTATTAAAAGGCTGTTTCCAAGTTCTAACAGCTGAAATATTTCATATGTAATTCATCTGAAACCAAACCTTGCAGGCTGATGTATTAAATCTTGATATGAAATGTTTTCTACCTAATGCATCATAGTGTATTTTTTAAAACATGATGAGTAAGTGCAGTTGCAGCATATGGATTAAATTTAAAGTTTCTTTAAGGAAAACAAAGTAGTTACTATGTTCCTAGTTCAGTTGCCATTTTTGATCATGCTTCATCTTCATTTTTCACTTAGAAACAGTTACTTTCACAATAGATCTGAAATGTGTATTATCTACTCTACTATAGCCATAGCCAGACTGCAGGTGTGAAGATAGAATCTGCTGATGCACATCAAGAGTAGTTTCTAATAGCCAGGAATATTTCATTTATTTCCAGTATACAAAAAGAGGCACCAGTCCTGAACATAACATAGCTTTTTAATTTTGCCATGAAATAAAAGAACAATTAATCAAGTGTCATTTGTATCAGCTAACCAGCCTGTCTCTTCCAGAACTCTTCTCCTCCAAAACAAATCAAAACAACAAAGAAGCAAAAGCTGTTCATTTTCTCATCCAAAATTGAAATAAATTGATATGCTTCTGTGCATGATCTGAAATTAAGCAAAATGGTTTTTTTTTGTTTGGTTGGTTGGGTTTTTGTGTGTGTATGTTTGTGTATGTGTCTTACACAGTCTTCTATTGCTAGTTAGCTTAAAAATGTACCAGTCTACGTAGGAGAAGGATATCTTTTCAGGGACCTAAAAAAGCCTCAAGGCAATCCATAAGAAATTTTTCTTGCCCACTTGATACCCACTGTATCTTTTGAGGCCTTAAGCTTTTTCATTTTGCATGAAAATCTTTTGTCTTCCTAATGTAAAACCAAAGCAGAAGACCCAGGCCATTCTCAGTCCTGCTTCACTGAGCAGTTGTTGAGCTTTTCTGCACTCAGACTTTTATGTATCTTCTGATATCCTGCTGCCTATTTTTTATTAAGTCTAGTATTGTGTCCTTTGTGGGCATGTTGGTTATTCCTGCGGTTACATTACAGAGGCTACATCAGGTACAGCAGGGACCTCATCCTGTTTGCGTGCTCTGCACATCAACTCTGCAGGCAACCAAACTCTGATGTGAGGCGCTAACCACAGTCACAGAGTGTTAAATTCTTGGTAAAATTGTGACTCCATCAGTGATTCCTCAGTTTAGCCATGATCCTCTCTAATTCTGCTAATTTATTCTCATGATTAAGAAAAAAAGAAAAAAAAAAAAAGAAGGGAGGGAGGAGATTTAATCTTGTAATATCTGTCTTTTGTTACCTTTGTTGCACAGTACCTGAAGAGCCTTGACTTTTGTAATTCCAAGGGCCTTCCACTGGATATTTTTAAGGCTTTACCTGCAACATGGCAATCAATCTTTCATTTAAGCTGCTGTAGGAGTATTTTTCTGATTTTGATTTCAAGAAATTGTTTTCATTTTGTCATTCTCATGGAGTTATACCTATAAAACCCAGCACTGTTAGGGTAGGAAATGATTGCCACTGGCATGAGAATTATCCCTTTTTCTCTCTCCTTTCCCATACATTTCTTATTTTTTTCCCCTTTTTTTTCTTTTTTTTTGGTGTAATTTCCTTTATACTAGTGAAAACCAAAACATAGTACACAACCAAGTAAATAATAGTCACTGAAATATCAGATAAACATTACCTGCTATGTACAACACCTCACAGGTACTCAGAGTACATACATCAATGAATGTCTGCATCTGATCAAGTCATGTTCTAATCAGCACTAACAGCATCATATATGCAAACAATTCATAGGGAGTTTGAGCAGGCTCTTATAAAAAAAAATATATAATTACTATCAGAAGAATATTATGAGGGTTCACTTGCTGCACTGGAGAGGATGCCCAGAGATCACTAGCACGGGATATTCCTCTTGGTTCAGTTTCTTGCTGGCCTCTGGCGGAAGTTTTTCCTTTCTTCCTTATTTTCTGTGTCTCTTTCCCTCCTCACAAAGTGATTTTTACTTTCAGTCATGCTATATGTATGCTGTCAGATATAGACCCTAAAAATTACTTTTTGTGCAAGTTATCCTACCTCTACATCCTCTGTACAATGCCTGCAATGCATTGCAATGGAGAGAGAGGCCAAAAGGTGGGAGGAATAAGGGACAGTACACCCACAAACAGCTGCCATAGGGAGAACATAGAGCTCCAACTGAGAAATCATATAGACATATAGTCATGTAGTTTTATGAATCATCCAAAAAGAGAAGAGAAAGGCTCACTGAATCTAGTGAACACAGCTTGGGTAGGGCACCATAAATGTATCTAATTGTATCTAAAATACAACTGCGAGCATCCTGATCAATTTCCTTCTTTAATGGAAGAAAGGTGAGGGAGACCTGTGGTGAACTTCATATCTGTCCATCCGTTGTGATGTCTTGAGTGACTAACAGTCTCCAAAATGGCTTTGGATGTATAGGATTATGTGTGTAATGTTTTCCTCATGATGCAGGTAGAAAGCTCTTTCTCAGTTTGGAACTGACCTCAGGAAAAAAAGCTATACACCATAAGTTTAATAAGCGATATAAGTCCAAGAAGTAGTCAGGAGGAGAGTTTTTCCAGAGTTATAAAATTATGTTATGTAGTCAATCTTCTTGCTGTCTTTAAAGTATAAGTCTTTATAGAAATGGACTGGGACCAAACAAAGTATGTATAAACTTCACAGAATCACAGAATAGTTGAGATTGGAAGGGACCTCTAGATATTATCTAGTCCAAACATTCTGCTCCAGCTAGAGCATATGGCACAGAGTCGCATCGAGACCGGTTTTGAAGAGCTGCACAGAAGGAGATTCCACAACTTGCCTGAGAATCTTTTCCAAGATTCTCTCACCCTCATGGTAAAGATATTCTTCTTCATAAAAAGACGGAACTTCCTGCATTTTAATTCATATGCATTACCCCTTGTGCTGTCACTGGCCACCAACGAGAAGAGTTTAGCCTCATCCTCTTTACATTTCCATTCAAGTATTTGTACATGTTGATCAGATCCCCTCTCAACCTTCCCTTCTCCAAGCTAAAGAAGTCGAGCTTGCTTAGTCTTTCCACAGAATCACAGACAGGTTAAGGTTGGAAGGGACCCCTACAGATCATCTAGTCTAACCCTCCTGCTCCAGCAGGGACACCTAGAGTATGTGGCACAGGATGGAATCCAGGCAGAGATGAGACACTGAAATATTCACTGAAATGAGACACTGAAATATTCAGCACAATTGACATGTTGATTAAAAAAAAAGAAAATGATTTATGAACTAAGGTAAACTAAAATATTTGATTTATTCTCTGCCATGTGTTTTACAATCCTCAAGACACTTATAATACAGAGATAAAAATGATTGCACTAGCAACACCTACAGAGAAGACTCATCATTGATTTATAATTCTTAAAATAAGATTTTACAGTGACTATATCCTGGTAGCTCTTATACTGCTAGAAAATAAGTAAATCTCTTGATATCTCTTATCCAACACTGGTGATATCATATGTTATCATGATACTGAACTATCAATCTGTTAGAAAATAAGTAAATCCTCCTGATGTCTCATAGTGGATGTGAAATCTACCTAATCAATCTACCTAAAGAATAAATTCTGTCTAGACGTAATAAAGAGATTTGAAGTTTTACTATCCTATATTAAGGACACAAAGCTAGCTGTGCACTTTAACAGAACCTCTTTTTGATAGCAATATCTTTTCAGTTCTGTAAAATTTTCTGCTTATGAGTATCTTTTTCTTTATCTTCTCTTTTCTCTCTCCTGTAATATACTAGAGAAATAATGATGTTCACTTGGTGTAATGTAATGCTTCTACTCACCTTCTAGGTGGTTCTTCTGATCTTGCTCATTGGTATACAAATTTTCATGGAATTAAATAATATGACAAGTTAGTGATCTTTTGTCCCCAACTTTATTTTATCTATACTATATTTTTTATACTATATCATCCTTTCATTTGTAATTGAATTTTTTATTCGGTGCTCTTTTTAATAGACTTAGTCTTCCAACTGCTTTTTTTGAGAGTTGGTTGTTATCTCCTGATAAACACGTATGTACCAATATTTGCAAGAAGCAGCGCCATTAAAAACATTAAAAACAGCATCCTAGTCACCAAATATTTTTCAGAGGTTTAAAAAAAACATTTTCCTACATAAGGCTAACAATACAAAACAAACTGAGCTTATCATTTGTTATAGTGGCCTGGCTCTTTAAGCATATGACCCCCGTTAATTTTTACATTGAAACAGTACTTTTCTATTTAAAGTTAGACTTAAAAAAAAAAGAAAAAAAGAAAAACATGACTTTCACTTTCAAGGCCCCCATTTTAAAGAAATTTCACACAGTGTTATTAAAAAAAAAAACAAAATTAAAAACAATCCACATCAAAACAGCTATCATCTATTCTTACATAATTTGTTTAGTGTCTTCCATAATTTCAAGAATGTAATTGTCAAAATCCATATTCAACTTCTTAGTAGGTAGTAGTGGAAGGAATTGGAAAATGAATATATGACCTTAAAAGTGAATATATCGCTTGAAAAGGCAAAAGTGTAACCAATCTTTATAAGTGTTGTCTTCTACCAACTAAATAATTTTAATTTTGCAATCTTTTTTCATAATAAATACACTTAAGATTATCACCAGCAGAGCAAAGTCAATAGTTGAGACATTGATCCTTATGTGGTTCCATCTCACAGTGGTAACTTAGTCTAGTGAACAAATATTTCTTTTTTTTATCTTTAACAGCTAAATGTTCATAGAAGTCAGTAGTTAATTTCCATTAGGTCCTAAAGGAAAGTCTTGTGAAAAACAGATCTTTTAAAGATTTAGGAATATGTTGTTTGTTTTAAAAGTGCTTGATTTGTCCTGAGTTTCACAGAGGATTTTTTTTTATATAAGAAGTAATTTGTTTTTTAATGTATAAAGAATGCTGTGAAAATGTTTCAGATATTTCCCAATGTATTTCCTCTATATTTTTAAAATATAGAAAATATGGAGAAAAAAAGAAAAAAAGAAAGATTAAATCACTAGTATGTTCACCTTGCAATACTTCATATAGGTCAATGTTACCTTGCAATTGTTACCTTGCAATACTTCATATAGGCAGATAGATGAAAGTGTCACATAGGCCTGACAGTGCAATATAATTTCTACTCAAGCTGAAAATTATTAAGACATTTCCTTTTCTGCTTATTATACTTATTCTAATACCAATTTTTACAATTCTGTGCCAAGGCAGGATTAATTTCTATCATTAGGGGACATAGAATACAAATATATAATATAAGAGAAACAGATAATTTAAATAACAATTTTAAATGACCAGCATCTTTGTGATTGTTTGAATGTGGTTTGCATAAAAATTCTGGAGTCCCAAAACGAAGACCAATATGGTACCTAGTAGATGTATATGCAGATAATATAGGCATAGCTGAGCAATTAAGATAGCACATAAAGGATATAAGACTCTAATATCAATTCTGAGTTCAATAAGCTTACATTCTGAACCATTTTCTATGGCTAGCAAACCCTAAGCACCAGTTTATTCAGTGCCTAATTCAGTGGTTAATTAGTTGTTCAGTGTGTTAATTATGTGGAATTAGTCTGTAGGTTGTTTTTTTTTTGTTTTGTTTTTGTTTTGTTTTTATAAGCAATACACTCTAAGGATAATTGTATCTTCAAGTGCAAGGACTGAAAGAAGTCTCTTTCTCTGTTCCCATCTCCTGTTATTGAGTAGAATTTTGAGTTCTCATCTGTCCTGTGGAAGACAGATGACGGGCAACCTACAGCTTTTTATATTTTATGTATTCCAATTCATTGTAGGTTATCGTTATTCTAGGTTAAATTTGGCAGAGAAAATATAAGCTTTTAGCAGCTTTTATTTTTTTACTATAATGCAGAACCCTGGCAAACAACCTGGTTAATATACAGCTGTATAATAACAATAAGCACCGTACTCTAAATTTGAAGTCAACTTCCTAATTTTCAACTGCCAAAATATTTTTGTTTGAAGCTTCACACTTCCTTAGTTGGCACCCCTATTTTACTGTGAGATCTAGGATTTAAATAGTTTAAGGGATTTGGCTAGGTTACATAGAAAGCTGAGGGCAGAACAGGAAAAAAGACACCTTTTCCTAGTCATAACTATAAAACCATTCTTTATGGGTGAGACATGACAGCTTAGCCAATAAAATCAGAGATAGTGTTCAACTGTACATTTTCTGCTAAAAAATATAAAAAAACTCCAGCAAAATAGGACAAGCTGCAGAAACATTAATCATGCACTGTCTTTTTCATATTCCTGTCACTTTCATATAAGATGAATGCCATGCTTCAACTGTATGAATCTATAATCTCCACTTTTATGCTGATTTCAGCTTGTCAAATAAGCAGTTGCTTTCATAGTAACTTTGAGAGGACAGATAACAAGGGAGTTTTAAAATTATTATGTCTGCAGATTATGGGCTTTCCATGTGCAACAAAGAAAGTATATGCAACTTTGATTGATTTTTATTTACCTCTGATTACTGGAATGTCAACCAGAAGGAAAAATCTTAAAAAGTATAGCTCTTGTGACCAAAAGTTATAAGAATAACCCCTTTGGTCAGATGATGAATGAAATAGCAGTCATGATTGCACTTCCATGATCCTTGTTTTCTACCTGGCCTTCACTTCTCTCAACATCATGTTCAGATCCTCTTATTTCATATTCTCTCTGCTCACTACTTTCTCTGTGCAACCAACTCATGATGAAAATAGCTCACCCAAGTAGTGACATCCACTCAGTCTACTGCTCATGTCATCTCTCATAGTATCTACAATCCAGTGGTTAGCAGTCTGGATTAGTCCATGCACTGCCTGATTTCCAGATGGTATGGTAAAGAATGCAGTTAAATAGAGATGTTTATACAGGAGGAAGTTACATATGTCTGTGTGTGTGAGTTTAAGTCTGTCAATTTTATCATATGTCAGTTACAAAACAAGAGCAAAAATAGATGTTTAACTTTACCTCTTTCATCATGTCTGACTGATACATCTCTACATTGCCTAGAGAACGATGGAAAACTAATGTGTCATTTACCTTACAGCACTGAATCATTGCTAGACCAACACATCACAGTGCTGCCACACAAGTGCTGTTCTTGATATATTGATGATGGATGTGTTTGAAAGTATGAAATTCTAGAGTTGCTATAAGCTATTAATAAAACAATGTTACTTCAACTTGATTTCTGGTTGCTAACTTGCTATACAACGCCATAGTATTAAAAATAATTTTGTTTTTAAGACACTTATAATGCTACAGAGTTGCTGAACAAATCCCTCTGCAGTGCAATGCACTGCATTTTTTCACTGATATTTTTTAGGTTAGTGAAAGGATAATTTGACTGTAAAACATTCTTTACTAATCCTTTGAAGATATGAATGTGTCATATCATTTTTTTTTCTGTAGTCAGAAAGCATGCAAAATGTTCTCAGTTAAATGGATGTTACAGAGGTGTTTTGTGCCATTTAAGATGCTACTTCAGTGCCCAAGACAGTGCCTAATACAGGGATTTGACAAATATAAACCAGTGACACTGGAATGGTGATTCTCTTTGTAGTATCTATCAAATATATATGGATATTTTGGATATTCATGATTGTTTCAAATTGCACTAGATGTCTATTTAGACAACAGACTCCTACTACATTGATTTTATTGGTTAAATCTTTAGAGATGATAATGAAATGTCAGACATCTTGTTCAGATGTTAATGCCTGTGTTGTAGACATCTAAATTTTAAACAAGTAAAGATCAGGACCTGAGTATCATCCTTGAAGTCTGGGAAAAGCAAATATCAGCTTTGATGTTTGGTAACTTCTTAAGTCATGGTAATCTGAACATTCTCTAGCAGGAGCCCTAGAGGGCATGAGCACAGCAGGGGAAGTTATCATTCACTGGAGGTATGCAGCTTCAGTTGATGGGTAGCATTAGCTTTTGGACATAGCAAAGGCAAAAGAAGAACATATACCTTCATGTCCTTAGACATGACAAAAGCATAAATCAATTAATCATTATGAAGAATTTCATATATATAGTGAAAAGAGTTTATGCAAGAAGGAGGTATATCAAGAGCCTCAGCCCCTCTAGGAAGACATCCAAATGAGGAATAGAGTTGAGTCTTACTATCTAGGCTAAAGACCTGGGTGGTTGATGCTATTACATAACTGCTAGCAGGTATTTCACCTTCAGCAGAGGAAGAAGCCTATTTCTTGATTCATTGCTCACAGTTCAGACACAGCAATTATATGTAAAGCATTATGAGTTACTACATAATTAATAAGAAACATAAACTGCAATGTATTTGTGTGTATTTCTGTCCTAGCCTTCCCACAGGATAAGACAATTAATACCACAACATACATCCAATATCAACTTGGCCAGGAAGCTAATGACTGTGTGACAAGGCCTTAAATTTCTTGATGTAAAATATTGTAACCGCATGCATATTATACTCTATCATTTTACCTCCTTGAGTTGTTCAGCTTTAAGAACACATAGATACTTGTAAAATGTTGTCCAATATTTATACAGAAGTAGCATCCTTTTTCCACTCACGCTTTCTATTTACACATGTAGGGAAGTCAATAGTCTTTTTAGCTTCAGCATTTGACCTGGAGCATTGGTTCACAATTTTTCTTATAAATTCTTAATAAAATCATTATGCCCTGTGTCCTGAAATGGGAAAATATTATCTTGTTTATGACTATATTATGATTGACTGGTATGTACAATATATTTATGATTGACTATGCCAAGGTCATTGGGCTTATCGAGAATACCCTCACTGGGAACAGGCAACAAAAAATATAGTTGATAACTGTATTTTCTTGAAATTTCTGTTCTGTAATATAAACATAGTTTATATTACCTGCTTTTGCCTTGTTTTCTAAATCTTTTTGTCTTCTGTAACCAGACCGGAGAACAGAAAATTGTTCAGTAGCATTTGTGCCAAAGTCACGACAATCTGTGCCTGAAAGCACAATTTTAGTCATAGTGCAATACCAGCGCTGTTCATCCAGTTTCATTTGAAATATTCTGAAGGATCCTTATCAGAAGAACTCTAGGAAGCATTGTACTTAAACATAATCCACTTACATTTTTATCCAGTGTTAAAAATGCAGTAGTGACAAAAGTCACTATTCCATTTTCTGTTTCAGGACTTTCCTCTTCAACTGTCGAAAATGAAGTTGAATCTCTGGTAAGATGATGGTGCATCAAGAGAATAATGCTAGTATACCAGCTCTCTGAAAGGAATGGAAATACAGATGGATCTAGGTCCCCTCATTTTCCGTTTTTTGTGACTTCCATTTCCTCTCAAATAGTGTCAAACTCATACATGTAACATTAAAATTTATTTAAAAAATAAACTTGTACGGTACCACTGTGTAAATAGTTCCTTATAGTTGTTATTATTTTATTTTGGGGTGTTTTTTTCTAATCTTACTTGAAACTACTCAATTTTCACTGAAGAAGTTTTTAAATATATTAAATATAGTTTTTAAATATATTAAATGATGTATAATGTGGATCAAAGTCTTTCTTGGCATAATGTAAAAGAAGAAATTATGTTGGCCCTATATCTATAAGAATAATAAAGTTAAAGCTTATAATAGATTATTATTAAATAGATAATTAGCATTGATAAACATACTGTGGATATTATGCTAATCACAATTGAATATTATAATATAAAATAATTCTTTTCTCTCTCCTATGCTGAGAATTTTAGAAATTTACGTAATTAAAATTAATGAAGTTTTTTTCCTTATTTTCCTCATTTGGTCTTAACCAAAATCCATTTATTCTTTAAAAGTCTCAGTGATAATATGTCAGAAACAAGACCATAAATAATCATTGAAACAAAAGAACAAATAAAGCAATACTGCTTTACAAATGAGTGTAAAATGCATTATCACTATGCATTGCTGAAGTTTACAAGATAGATTAGAGCATAATATATGCATATTTGTATTTATGTATAACTGCTGAATAGTCTTGTCTTTTTTGGTTGTTTTTGTTTTCTCCCTTTCATTCTGAAACATTTTAAAACAAACTATTATTACAAATGCATTTATTTTTCCTACTATTGCATCACTGAGGTCTATATCTTTCAATATATTAGGAGAAAGAAAAGTATCTTGACAAATTGAACATGCTAACATATGGTTGACAAGTAGAACATATTTCAGCTAAAGTTTTCATTATTCAGAGATTCAGGAATGATTATGCTCTCTAATATTAGTTTCCCACCTACCACCAGCATGCACAATATGATTTATTCTAGTAAAACAGAAAAAAGAACTGCTGAGATTCTGTAATAGACAATTGACGTGATGCCTTGTCAGTGGCATATGGCATAGAAATGCTGGAGAAAATATTTGCAAATACTCATGATGTACTAATATTTTTTGTTTTGTTTATGTCAGAGCAATCTGAAGTATTTAATCTTGAATTAACTACACTTTTGCATGTAGAAATATATAGTTTCAAATTTAAATATATAAATTCAAATCTTTTTGAATTAAAAAAATGAAGAATATTAATTTCTGAATCATGTGGCCTTTGTGAGGGAATCTTGATGAGGATACTTGGGAAAATGATGAATCTCTACAAACAGTAAATAGATTAATGCGTAATAGGATTTTTATACATCTCTTGATCAGACCACAGATTTATTTTGCTTTAATGAAACATCTTATCATACAGAAGGAATCCATAGTGAAGTGTGCAAGATAATATAACTTCAAGGCTGAAAAAATCTATATATGAACAAAAATCATTATGGAGAACAAACAAAATAAATAGGAGAGAGAGGAATGACTATACACTGCCTAAATCCCTATCCCCAAAAAGATAAAAAATGTCACTAATATCCTATATCAGAAGACATGTATAAGTGGAATTAGAAATGTTTCAGTCCCAATATAAAAGGTATTGGGAAGAAATCTTCTATGTTGTTCATAATTTAGAGCACATTTGTGGTCAAGAAGTATGAACTCAAATTGAAATAGGTAGAGACAAGGAGAGGTGAAATGATGAGAGGAATGGAGAGCACTATTTACAGGAGGAAACTACAGGGGCTTAACTTGTTTAATCCAGTAAAACAGAACCTGAATGGAAAGTGACAGGTCTCTATAAATACCTCGAGGATGCAAACATCAGGAAAGGCAGAAAGAGAGATGTAAAGAGAATGCTGTCATGAGAAAGAACTGAAATAAACAGGTCTGAATAGACTTAGGACGTATAGGAAAAAATAGAGAAGGGAGAAAAGAAAATATGATTTTTACCTCTAATGCTTGAGTGGATACTTGGCTCTATAACAATGCAAAATTTTCCCAGTGAGAGGAAGATCACAATTCATACAGATACCTCACAGAATCACAGTATTACTAAATGTCTGAAGCTGAAAAACATCTCCAGAAATCATATAGGTCAACCCTACTTCTCAAACAAGTCGCCTAAAACATGTTGTCCAGGATCCTAACCCAGTTAAACAAATATTTTTAAGAAGTTGATACACATAAAAAAAATCCAGAAAATAAACAAACTACCCAGAAACTAACCTACTAGAGAACTAAGTCATAAAAACCTTGGAAAATTTCCAGCGGAAAATTTCCTGGGGTCCCTAAATCCTTTTCCCCACCCTCTTAGCCATTTAAAAGTAATTAAGACCACCATTTCAGCCAAGCAGTTGTTGAGTCATCTACACCTTGCCCAAGGCAATTTGAGAATAAAAAATTCTTGAAATTAAACATACTTGTGTCTGAGGAATATGTGCAGGCCCATTTAGGTCTATGCATAACACAAATTAAAACAATGCATTTCAGTAGAGTGAGACACGTGGTGACTCTTAGTACATTGGACTAGAAAGGTGGCTTTGACAGCCCTTTATGAAGCCAGCTTGTACAGATAGAAACATATCAACTCTGAAATTGGGAAGAGGAAGTGAAAAGAAACATGGCTTCAGGTTGTGCTTGATAAATTCAGTCAAGAAAAGAAGCATGGAGAAATAATTTTGTATGTTATTTGTGCTTTGCATCCAATAACTCCCTAATGTAAAATATAGGAACAGTGATCCCTGACTGACAAATAGCTGTGACTTACAAATCAGTACAAATATAGAGCCTTGAGATTTTAATTTCTGTTTGTTCTTTACCATTTTTGCAGTTCAGAGTCATCTCTGAATGTTGTAGGATGGTTACCAAATTAAGAAGTGAATGCAACACTTTAAAATATTCTGTAATTTCTTTGTTTTTTTATTTCTTTAAACATCACTGATGGTACAATTTGTCATTGAACCAGTGTAAGCTCTAGTAAAAAAATACAGCCTATCAGGTTCTCAGATGTCAACTAATGTCTATGATTTTTTGTTGTTACCACACATGTATCATCTATCTTTCTATTTAAAAACAAACAGACAAACAAACAATAAAATCCTCCTATGTTATCCAAGTCAACATTATTCCCTGAGGACTCTCTGTGTCTTCATTTGTAAACCAGTATTAACACTTTTCATTAGTGACACATCTGTTTAGGATTGTCTTTCTTTAGATTGTTTGTTTTCCATAAAAATGTCAAGTAGTGTTTGCCGTTTGGCATCTTCTCATGTTTAATTTTGTGTAGTCCCTTGAATTCCATTCAGCCTAGCACAGCATGCTGTCCTTTGTCTCTTGCAAAGTAATTATTCCATTAGTTCTACTACATCTAAAAGTATAATATCTCAATAGTATTATTTACAGTAATAAAAAAATCTTAGCTTCAAATGTAATTTTTAATGAAAGAACAACCTTTTCCTTTTGATGCTAGAAGATTTCTGATATGTTCCTGCTGTCAATTCCTAATCAGAGCCAAAATTACTTAAAAAATAATGTTTCATTTTTTTCATTATAATTAGAGGAAAAAAAAGACAAACAAAAGCCAAGCCAAGGGTTTGTGTGCGTGTGAGTGTCTGAACAAAAAGAGACACTTTGGCATTAATTTCAATTGTATTTCTCCCATAACATAATTACTTGATTGAATTAATTATTTCTGGCTTTCGCTTTCAGATATTCTTTGGTTAAGCAAGCAGCCATACATTTCAAAATCTTCAATTTTTTTCTATGATTGATGATAAAACTGTCACTACATTTTTACTCTAATTTAGAATTTGCTATCTAATTTAGATTATTATTTATGAAGTTTTCTCATTAAAGATTATACTGATATTGCTTAGAAAGCAGTCATTTTCCCTATATATCATAAAAGAAATAAAATGTGTGATTATTATCTAGTCTCACAAATTTTTTAATTTAAAAATGGGCACTTGGAAAAGAATGATTATCCAGAGTCTGCTCTTAACCAGAGTAGCTAGATGAAAACGAAAAACATACTGATTTTGAATGATAAACCAAAAGAAAACAATCAAATACTAAACCATACAACGAAATGGAACCATCATATTACTTTCTTCTAAATTGCTTCCAAAGAGAAAGGAATAGCTAATTTTAGAAGCTTTGATAAATCACATTCTTATACTAATGTCCTTGCTTCTAGCAGGAAACTACATGTTTTTCAGAGCATGAAAATTAGTTGAAAGCTGTGAGAGTATCCTGCTTTACTGACCTTATTTATGTGTTCATTGCCTGAGTACATAGAGTGGCTTAATTCCAACAGGAGAATAGTTACAGGGTTTCATGGTTAAAGAGAGGAAAACTTAATAATTCTAAATCTTATTTTTAAATTCTAAAGCTAAACAAAAAAACACAGAAGCATTTTGAGTTACAAATGGTTTATCTTTTGAAGAAGAGAATATTCATTAAATTGAGTGAAAAAGTCCTAATTTCAAATCCTCATTGAAAGACAGACAGTGAAAAAAAAAAAAGAGGAAGAGCACCAGACAAGACTTTCTAATCCAGTGATACTTGGATGGCAGAGGATAAATTGCTGGCTATACAACATTAGGAGATTGAGAAGACTTTGAGCATTTGTAGAATACTGAAGTAAATGCTGACTTACTAATGGAAGATAACTAAGGAAAACAAAATAATGAGATGAAACCTTGTTACTAAATGGTGAGACATGATTCGGGCCTCATGTTTAAGCCACCAAAACATTGAATATGATGTTCAAGGAAACAGGAATATAATTGTAATAGAAACATATTGGATGATCAGAACACTGAGGAGCAGATTGAAATGTTAAATTCTTATAGAGACTTGGCATTCAGATGTAGAAATCAGAAAAAAAAAGGTGTATTTATTTATATATGTAAATATATAAAATATATTTTATATATTTCACAGAATCACAGAATCTTCAAGTTTGGAAGGGACCTCTAGAGATCATCTGCGCAACCTTCCTGCTCAGGCAGGCACACCTAGAGCATGTGGAACAGGGTGGCATCCAGGCGGGTTTGGAAGACCTCCAGAGAAGGAGACTCCACAACCTCCCTGGGCAGCCTTTTCCACTGCTCTGTAACCCTCACAGTAAAGTTCCCCCTCACCTGATGATGGAACCTCCTGTGCTTCAGCTTACACCCATTACCCCTTGTCCTATCACTGGCCACCACTAACAAGAGCTTGGCCCCTTCCTCCCTTTATTGTCCCATCATATACTTACACATATTGATCATATCCCCTCTCAGCCTTCTCTTCTGAAGGGAAAACAGACTCAACTCACTCGGTCTCTCCTTCTAAGAGAGATATTCCATTCCCTTAATCGAAAAGTACTTTAAAGGACCTTTAAGTGAGTTTAGTTATATTAAGATCTGATCCTTAATTCTATATGGATAAATGAAGTCACATATAAAATGCATAGAAAATGTATTGCCAATATCTTAACAAAGTTAGACACCAAATTGTTTCTCAAGAAAAACTCAAAACCTTTAAAATGGGCCAATCCCTACTGGTAATTTCCATAATATCTGCAGTCTTCCATGCTGCTCTCTAAATTTAAGGAAGTCTTAATCCATAGAATGGGTCTAATATAACCTCATAATACTAATCTCAGTGCTCAGGAGTGGGAATAAGAAATTACCATTCAACAACATAGAAGTTTTGATGAAAACCATGAAAACCAGTATATCTCCGTGTATATTAAAAAAAAGGTGCCCTAATTAAAAATTATCTGACTTATCTGACAAAAATGTCAGAAACTCTTAGACATTGGATAGAATCAAGGAAAGTAAACAAAAAAAAAAAAAAAAGGAGAGAGACAAGGGAAATTTCCCATAACAAAAGAGCACCTGCAGTAATAGAATAATAAGAATCAGAATTGCCATCCTTGGGGGAATCATGAAGTATCCATCATTTCAGGTTCTGCTATAAATGGAAATATGCAAAATTAAAGATGCAGAGGACAGAAAGGTCCTTTTTTTTTCCTCCTATTAAAAACAATTATTTGTATGGTCAGGTAATTGAAATAAAAATGATGATGCATGTATATATTTAAATTCTCTGTCTCTTTTTTCATCGTTTGTTGCATTCTGTTACCACTTGATTTCAAGAAGCATCTTGCAAGTCATTTATGATTTACTGTATGATAACATTCTTTATTTTTCATTTAATGTAGATTTGTTGATCTAAACATCTTGTTTATCAATATGTTGATGTTTTAGGATTATATAGTTGACTCTTACTACAGGCTAACAGATTTATTTACTTACTGAGACACTTATGTCCACTGTAGTCTAGAGTGCTGTCATATGGCTTTTGGCAAATTTATCTCACCGACATAGTTGGACTTCTCCTTTCCTACTACTTCATGCAGGTAATGGACAGTAGAGTGAGCCTTCTTTAGTATAACAATATAGTTTCACTCACCAAGAAAAGAGGAAGATATAGAATATTTTCGTTCTATTTCCATGAATGCAGACATTAATGATATTTTAAGAAAGATGTCAGTCTGATAATTGGAATAAATTCTTAGTGCCTATCAGCAGCAAATCTATGAGAAAATTTGCAGCATTCAGAAGGATTGAAATTAATTTTTTATGCCATGTTAAATTTCTTTTCCATTTCCTTACTTCATTCTATGTTCAGTAAGCTAGTCAAATATTTATAAATAATTTTCACATAATGACTAGAATAATTCCTCCTCTTTTTAACAGCTGCTCACTATTGCTGTCATCTCATTGGTTAGAATGGGGCTCCATCCTGTATTTAGTCATAGATACAGATATATGTGTGTATTTATGTGTATACATGTATAAACACACACACATGAGTTTATATATGTACATACACGTTTTATTTCTTGGAAAACAGAGCTAGTACATTTCTTGTTTCAATTGATTTTCAGTAAAAGTCTTCATAATAGGATAGGAGGACTTCCCATATATTAAAACACTAATTTTCTTAACTCTCCAGAGAAATCAAGAAGTATTATCACCATTTACAGAGTTAAAATGTTTCCACTTAATATATATTTTTTTCTATACAAATCGCCAGATACTTTCCAATTCCAATTTTCACAAACACACACAAAAACATTTTTACTCTCCTCTTAACAAATACCATTTCATCACATGCACTAAATGGAAAACAGTGATCCTATAAGAAGAACAGGAATTTTATACAAGATGATTTTATGATATGTGATTCATGCCTCATTTTCTTCCACAGCAATTTTAGTGTATGCAATTTTTTCATCATCCATTTAATACTGAAGGAAATTATGTAGAAACATGCATTAGCAAAATGCAAAACATATATAAAAGTCCTTCTATTATAAACTTTAGGTCAGGACAAATACGTAAATTTCCAAAATGTGCAATGTAGTTCTTTCTCAATGAATAAATTCTATCAATCAAAATGAATTTTAATGTATTGGAAGCTAAGATTCTATCATGTATATTTTTAGTAGTGCATTAATAATTAATCTTCTTGCAATAGGATGGAACGTAGCCATATATTTCTGCCTTTTTTTTGATCAGTTAGTTCATTACTTTATCCTCCGCTACTTTACTGAAATCTCCTTATATTAAAAAAAAAGATATTTATTATTGTACCTTTAACAGCTAAGCTTGATTAATATATTCATCTGCTTTATCTACCTCATATACTTGTACATTGTGGAGTTCCTATATTTTTCCATTTACAGTATATTTTTCCAATTACAGTAAATCGGGCTCTTGTGTGTGTGTGAGTAAAGTGAATATTAATCTTATATTAAAATATATTTTTTTTTTTATCCAGAGCACTTAAAATTAGCTACTCTTCAGTTTTTGAACTGTAATTCATTTAAATAATTACAGATACTTATTTTCATTCCTTAAATTATCTAAGTTCAGTATAAAAACTAATTTCTACTCATCTGCATAAAATTTAAAATGTTAAAACTATTTTAAATGTTAATGCTACTTTAGCTTAGTAGCTAATTTTTTTTTTCCATTCCCCTTTTTATCTGTTTTCCCCTATAAAAACCCACCTAACATAAATTGGAAAAAATATTTCTTTGGAAATATCTATGTCGCTTCACTGACTATGGAAGAAACACACACACACAAAAGCTCAGTTAATATGCAGAAAAATAAATTCTCCTTTTTTGTGTTCATCAAGAAAGATTTCTCAACTGCTATTCTTGTATTTTGGTATGAATTTCTTGTATTTTGTGTAAGTAGGAATGTGAGCCTCAAAATTCCCATCTTGAAGTTGATTATTAACATACATTATTGGTATTCAGATCCAGAATTTTAAGATTCAACAGGTTCGTATTGTTCCAAGGAAAAAGAAATCCTTGGGAAATCTTATATTAGCATAGTTTTTGGATGCATACATGTGCAGTATATATATGTGTGTGTGTGTGTGTGTGTGTATATATATATATATATACATATATATTCATTTTCATAAGCCTATGCTCAGCAAATGGGAATAAAGAAATATACCAAGACTTAGATGAAGAGCTAATGAAGTTTGTAATGGATTTAGACTATCAATTTTCTCCCAGTCTCTTCCTGCAGCTTTATTTTGCCTATCCTATCAACAAGAAACTGTCACATTTCAGAGTGATCATTTATTGTGATTTACAATACAGTATAAAGCACAGTGTTTTAGGCTTACTTGATTTCTATTTAAAAGACAAAAGAGTGATAGCAACTTTATTGTATCTTTGAAAAATGCTTGCTTATTTGGTGGTAAGCACTAATTTCTGTCACAAGGTTCATTCATCATGACATGGTGAATCAAAATTCCAAATTATAAGTGAATGTAGATAATGCACCTTTAGAAAATGTCACCTAGTCCTCAGTAAATATTCCAGTAATTTATCTTGGAAATAAACTCTCCCAAACACCATTTTTCTTTTCTTTCCTATTATAAAGATGTAGAACCTTAACAGATTCTCTGTACGGCTGACTTGCCTTTATGTGGCACATGTGTCTAATAAAGTGGAAGTATTTTTTTCTCATCAGTTAAACCAACCTTTGCCATTTTATTTATAACTTGGCTTTTAAAACACTGACAGATTACCAGACAACATTTATAAAGCATGTCTGGGAGCAATATATTTTTTCTTGTTAACTGAAATCTAGTAACCTTGAAAGTATGAGCTCATGAAGGATAAATGACCCAGAAAGTAAGATCATTTTTATTAGGAAAGAAAGAGAATGGACTCGTGAAGATATAAATTAAAGTGAAAACATGTTTATTGCCCTAAATTATCCAAGCAAATGTAAAATCTAATGATTAGTCTCCTCTGTGTATGTATTCTTATATACTTATATGTAATCAACTTAGATCATGTAATTATTTGATTCTATCTAAATCTTTTATTTATACCTTACCTTACTATATAGGATTTGTACTTTTTTACTATGTACAAGCGACTCTGTATTGAAAATAAACACAGTTGTGTGCAAAAAATTAAGAGAGATAATTTGGCCTCCTATGAATTTTTGCCTTTTTTTTTTTTTTTTCCTAATTGCTTGCCAGGTTGCATTGTGTGAAATAGCCTTCCTAGTTGCAGGAACTTAGCCAAAAAGGAAGACAAAAGAAAAGTTAGGTTGCTATCAGAGGTTGCTATTTGATTGCTGAACTGATCTTTGGGATACTATAACAGGTAAAACTACCAGAAAAGGCTCTTATCAACTATTTATCTTAGTTCTCAGTCATATTTAGCATGCCTGTGCTAAATGCCTGTTTGCCTTGTATGAACATACAGGAAAACTACCAGATTTCATTAACACCTTTTCATGACTAATGATAAATTCCTTCACTGCACAGTTATAAGAAAAAAGGAAGGGAGGAATGGAGGAAGAGAGAGAGAGAAAGAGAGAAAGAGAGAAAGAGAGAAAGAGAGAAAGAGAGAAAGAGAGAAAGAGAGAAAGAGAG
>JAUBOD010001009.1:1715318-1725949 GCA_032353885.1 Nothura maculosa
CTGTGCCACATGCTCTAGGTGTGCCCGCCGGAGCGGGAAGGTTGGACTAGATGATCTCTAGAGGTCCCTTCCAACCTCGAAGATTCTGTGATTCTGTGATTTCTGTAAGACACAAATCTGTTTTTTTTCCAATAGCTTTTGATCTGTTACAGCACCTTTAAGAGCTTCCAAATCTGTATATGGATTCCTTTAATATATAAGGTTTAACTACCTCTATGGAATTGTTCTCCTGAATTGTACTTTGAGTTTGGACATTAAAACCAAACAATATGGAAAACATAATGAGCTTGAATAAAATATGTTTATATATGTGTTGACGGTCTCTTAAGCAAACTCAAATATATATCTGGTTTGAGTTATTACAATCTTTTAATAATCAGGAATGAGCAATGTATTAGAAAAGGATATTATTTATATACATTTTTTTACCGTGGATGGTCAATATATGTGTTGGGGTTGGACTAGATGACCTCTGAGGTCCCTTCCAACCTTAAGCATTCTCTGATTCTATGATACATGTGGAAAGGCTGTCGTATAATTAAAAACACAGAGAAGGAGCTTAAAAGTTAGAAATAGCATGAAACAAAGAAAAGTAAAAAGGTAAAGTGGGTAATTGTCATATATGACCTCCATAGAATGCCATTTAAAAATAGAGAAATACATGGCAAATCATAATTTATTTTATTATTATTTTGTCTTCCAGCAAACCGCATATTGATTTTATTTTGTTTTATTTTGTTTTGCTTTAAATCTAATGAAGTATGAAATACAATTAGAGTAAGATATCTGTAGGTGCCCTAGAGACAGAAAGATTTAATCACAAGATTTTACGTTTGCAATATTAGTGGTTTATTGGAAGGAGAACTTATTTGTACTGAAGTAGACTAGTAAAACATTTTGTTGTCTTGATTGTTTGTTTCTTTGTTTGTTTTACTTCGTGTTACCACATTTCTGCATGAAAATGAAGGAAGAAATATTTTGCATTTATTTGATTGTGAGGTAAAATGATTGTGAAGGCAAAGAGAAGCAGTACTTAATAGCACTAGTAGCAGTGGACTAAACTATCTCCTTTTGGCCTGGAAACACAGGTGCACTATATTGACTGGCTATATCTCATTATGTTATATCCTTACTCATTATTTTAAACATGAGCTAGGTTTTTTTTTATATACGTCTTTCCGTAAGAGGGTTAAGTTCAATTTGGTGAAACGTCTATTTCGAGTTCTGCTCCAATTTACATGAACATTATTGTTCTGTTCTTTCTTTCCTTATATTAAGTTGTCTTTCTTGATAAAAGAAGAAATAAAATAAGTGTTTGGCAAAGAATATAGAACTGTACCAAAATCCCATAAAACCCAAGCAAGATATAACATTCAATTTTCATTTAAATTATAAATCCTCATTTTGTATATATATAAATACAGATAAACAGTTTTGTGCACTTCCTCTTCTGGAAAGCACAAGTGAGTGTAAATATCATGATTTTCATTTCATTTTCATAGTTTATTTATTACATTATTGAATGCATAATACAGACTGTCTGTGTTGAAGCCGAACATGAAAATGGAGAGGTATTCAGTTACAGGTCATTGTGTTGAGTATAGATACTTCAAGTAAAAAGAACTGTTTAATGTAATATACCACCTACTGTTAGGATTTTTCTTTTTGACACATCTGAAATATATTTCTATTGCTAAAAGTTCAGCAGGTGCATGTAGAGTTTCTTAGGTGTCGTGATTTTATTGCAGAAGCTCAAGCTTGTACGTTGATTTGACATTGCAAAGTAACTCCAGTCCTGAAGACATGCAGGGGCAATTTCTAAAATGATTGCTGTAAACTATAATAAAATATCATTTCTTTATATGAATTTCTTTAGAATTCTGAGGTTCTAATGAAAATGATGAATACAGCCAGCAAGTACTCTCAAACAAGAAACGTGGTTTTGACAGCTTTTTTTAAAGTGAAATTAACTATGAGAGGGAAAAAAAAAGTTAATTGAATTTTGAAGTCTGTTCTCTTAAGATATGCTACTCTCTCTTTTTGCAAAATGTGACTGGGTAATTGGAAGAAATTAGCTTTCTTTTCAAAGTGGTTTCTTTTTTATCTATGATTTACATTTTTTTTTAGGAGAAATTGTATATATGATTGATTACAAAAATATTCTGTGGTATAAAAAGTCATCCACTTTTACCTATGGAGACAAATATAAAATTGTTCAGTCCACATTGAGTGAGAACTGGAGATAAGGTGGAAGGAGGAGAAACTATTGCTGTCTCCTTTATCTAAAGCATGTTTATGAGAGCATTCATATTGCCTAAAAATCAGCCTGAGAATGACTTGAAATGCACAATGAAAATGTATAGAAAGAAATTTTCATGTGTGCATAGACTTCCAAAGCAGAATTTCAGAGTTCAAACTATAAGAGATTGATAAATTAATAACAATGAAAATGAAATGATATAATAGTAAATATTGAAAATGTTAAAATTTATTCCTTCCCAAGCATCTGTTAATCATCCTACAAGTGCTGGAAATTTATCTGACTTTAGGACTCAATAATTATAAGATATCTTTCTTTTTATCAGCCTCCCAAAGAAGAGTTTTCTCCATTTTGAAACCAGTAAAGTTGTAAAATTGCTTGACTCATGTATTAAATCACATATTTTAATATTTGAAAAATAAGCACTGAAAGTGAAATACCAGCACAAATATATTTAAAAAACAGCTTCATGCAACCTTCTCTGTTTTTTTTTACTAAATAGTAGAAAGACATGTTGCCATAGCCAATTTCATGATGCTTACTTATTGTCAATTTATTTTATAATAATATGGTAAGAAAGACCTTTTATATGCAGTTACTGATCCTGTAAATGATACAATGATAACATTTTATGAATTTATGACATAACTAAATTTTGTTGGATAAATACTAATATCGCAGCTTTGTTTTTTAGCTCAAAGGAGAAAAAAAAAGTGTTTTCAGTGGCCTTGTAAAATTTAGTGTCATGATTTTAATACCAGAAGTGGCTGAGCTCAGGATGGAAATGACTCATTATCATGGAATAGTTTAATGTTGTCCAATGTATTAAACAGAAAATTGAAAGGGTAAAAATTTAATTGGTGAAAGTTTTTTATGGGTCCTTGCACTGGTAATCACATATGGAGCACTGACAGGGGCTATTCCATATTTCTTCTCAGATCTCAGAGCACACAATTCTTCCATTTGTTGTGACTGAGCTGTCATTTCCAATGAAAATGGAAACAAAGGCTGGTTAAGTTATTATCTCACTGCAGGATTCAGACAGCATTAAATTCACACCCTGTATCCTGAAACTATTAAAATCTTTTAGAAGCACCACAATGCAGAGGTGCTGATGAGATAGATATTCAGCTTTTATGTAGGTTATCATAATGAAAAAATGATTTAAAACAGTTACAAATTATTTTGTATAATTTTACAAATTATACAAAAATATACGAAGATGTTTTTGAAACTATATGATTTTCCCTTTTTAATCCAAAAAGTAAAACTATGGGCTCAAACTGTTGAGTAATAAAGACTACTAAAACTGTGGAAAAAGTATTTACAAGGTATTCTTTATAAATACCAGACAAACATACTGCCACTTCACTGTATCTAGGTAATAGATAATTTGCTTCACTGAGTTGTGCTGAACTATCTTTTCTGTAGACATATGGGCTAATGATTTATTTCCTGATTTCTCATGTGGTTATAAGTTTACTGAAACTCATGCAATAAGTGTGGAAAGAGAAAGACCTGTACTCAGCTGTTTTTCAGGAAGATAAGACCTTAATCACTGGTTTTCAAATATGCCTATGGTTCTAAAAGTGAAAATATTATTTTGATTGATTTTTACTTAACAGTAAAATCAGAATTAATTTTTAAATCTCTTTTTAATTTGTCTGGAATTGTTTCACTTTCCCTCTCTCTGAATTCACTTTCACTCTTCTATTGATCTCTTCTGTGGCTAATCTGAAGACAGAACCACACAATCTAAATATTAAAATCATGAAGATGTGTTGAGACCATTAACAGACAAGTGTATGCAGTAATTATTGATGCAGCTAGACCGAATGGTTCAAGCAAGTGAAACATAGTTTTTAAGGATTACATTACAACTATTCAATTAGCTTCATGGTCATGCTGTAGCCCAATGATTTGATGCAGTCTGGCAACAAGTGATAAGATAAAGACGAAAGGAGAGTGTGTTAATTTATGATTGGTCGGGAGCACGATCCAGTCGAGTGTAATGTGATAAAAGAGAAGATCTTTTGTCAGTAAAATTGGCTCTTTGTTCACCTGGCAAATAATTACCTATTCCTTGGAGTAACCATTGCCGACAAAGATGTCTTTTTCTGGAATGAAGCATTTAAAGTTTTTCCTTCACAATTCATTGTTTATCTTTCAGGGTTTCAACCATATCCACCTGAAAATAAAAATTAAAAAATAAAAAAAGATTCAACTAAAATGAATTTTCTTTCACAGACAATTGTGACAGATATGCTCCTTTCCCAGCTCAACCTGACCTGTACCTTGCATGCAGCCCTGTTCAGTTGCTACACACCAGTGATTTATCTAATCGTGGTAGGAGCCACCATTCTGATTTCTTTTCCCACTTAGACTCAACAGTCCTGGAGGCTGCATCCCAAAGGGGAAGTATGGCTAATACAGTAGTCAATGGTCCTCTGAAATGAAAGAATGACTATAAGTCAATCATCTTATTCTATAAATATGCAGACAGCCTGAGAGCCCCTTGAGCTCTCCTGGCATGGCAGCAGGCTGCACATTAGGATCTCCCCTTGAGCAGGGATGCCTCTCAAGGATACACTTTGAGGTTAAGAGATCCCCTTTCCACAAGAGATTTGTGGTAAGTAAATATAGCGCGCTCTCTAACTTTACTTTGTAACTGTACACAAGTATCCTTAGTCATAAACCGTTGACCAGGTCTGAGACTAGAATTGGATCCAGCCGCACTCAGGCTCCTCTCAGAAGGAGCCTGGAAAGAAAGGGGGTCCAATCTGAACCTTGTGATCTAACAGGAGGGTATCCCAAGATAATAGTGTATTATCTTGAGCCATGCAGTAAATAATAAGCCACCTTGCCATAGAATCTCGTGAAATCATTGTCCATATTAATAAATCCTATTATTATTTCCTTCATACAAGTGAAGTACATTTTGTCATTCCCCACTTTCTCCCACCGCCACTTGTTTTGTGAGGATATTCTGGTTTAATTTCAAATTTAAATGAAACTGCATTTTAAATCTTTTAGAGAATGAACGTTGCTCAACAAAAATCAAATGCAATATGATAAAAATCTTATCAACTGAAATCAAGTATATCAAAATGCATTTGAGAAGTGGTATTCAAGATGAATTTGTCCCAAAAACATTCTAATTAAAATGTTAATGAAAAAAAGGTAAGTCTTTAACATAAAAAACTATTTATGATAGAAATCATCACATTTTCTTCAATATGGATAAATGTGTAGATTGCAGCAAGTAAGAACCTAAGCTTACAACTCTCTTCTCCCTGGAATAAGACACTATTTTTTTCAGAAATTAAGTAATTCTTCATAAACTATAACCTTCACACAATACTCTGAAAAAACTGTTAACTATCATAGCTACTGTAGAATTTCCTTAATGAGTAGAGCCCCAAGTGATATAGTTAATACCTTAGTTAATTAAACATTAATCTCTTCATTTACTGTATATATAACTTAATTACAGAACTAGTTTTGGAGTCATTTATCATTTATGTAATATGAAATAAAAATAAATCTGTTTAATCATACTTTAATCAAACAAGCAATTCATCAATTAATACAGCATGTCACACCTACTCTACAGCTGTCTAATTAAGACTTTAAAATTTGCAATTCAGAGTAAAATAACAATGCCTTCAATGATATCTTGGAGTCACACTTCAATATCCATCCCTATGTTTTGACAAACTGATTGCCTTTCACAACTAATACGACAAGGCTTTTCACATATCATTAGCATGCTATTTTCTTTAAGAAATTGGGCAGAGATATGCATTTTCTTTTAAATCTGTGGAGTTTGCATTTTAATCTCAGTAATACTAAGCAATCATCTCCTTTTGTAGCTAAAATTTATGCTGTTTTTTTAATGTCCTCTTGAGGTAAACTATATTCTAACACCAAACCTATTGAATAAAACTCTTCCAAAAGGCTATCCATATGCTTAAAAATCTAAACTGGCCATAGGTTTTCATATAATGGAAAAATAAAGTTCCCTTACTTGATGTAAGTATTTAGATTAGAGGGAAACTTTGCTCACATTTCACAACCTATAAACTTTACCTTCTGCTGGATAATGTGATGTGCTTTGAATTATTAAAAACCTAATGCAAAAAGGCATCAGGATAAAAATACTGCTCTAATGCATAAACTGGAACACAACTAAACTGATATCCAACAGAAGCCATTGCAAACATTATTATACTGCTTTCATCATGTTAGTGAACAAACTTGATTTCTGCAGACACAGTGATTGTAACTTTTCTGTACCAGATTCTGCAGTATTTTTATTCCATAAAGTTTTGCAAAACTTTTCATAAAACCTCTGTGCTATACATTGCTACACATAGACTGGCTTATTTTACAATAGCTAGTGATGAAAAAAAATGTATATTGAGAGTTTTGTTGTGGTGTGTTTTAATGTTAAGGATATCATCCAGGACAACTAGTTGAGGATACAAGACATTTTTTATGGTGTCATTGAATGGTTAAATCTGTTCTCTGTCTTTTAGCATGTTTTATTTGAGAGATCAATTGAATCTTCAATGATTTCTTGAAAACAAGATACTGAACTTGATTTTATTTTTTCACAAATTATGCACATGCAATTTGTGTATGTTGCTACAAAGACTCTGAATCCAATTACAGAACATAGAGACCCTTATAATATCAACATCATTGATAGAAAAATCCTGATGCTTTTTCATGAATTATTTCCTGTCTAATAATAATTTTGCCTCTCAGTTTTGTACTCCCTTTAACACTGTCTCCACCTCAATCTACTTTCACTACCAGAGTATAGCAAAAAGTCTATATTTATGAGAAAACTTAAATAAAGATATCTGATCATTAGTCTTTCCCTGGAAAAGGGTAACCAAGGGGAAGACTTTTCAGTCATCACAAATTTTTGTATTTTGACAAAATCTGTTTTGACTTGTTCATGATTTAATTTAATGGGCTCTTTCGTGATTACCCCGCAACAGATTTTACATATGTTTTTATTATAGTGAAGCTGTCTGAAACACAGTATGTCTGGTCTGTTTGTCATGTACTAAACCAATAACTTTTTGTGGTGAGTGAGTGCCTCCACTTTTTATTGCTTCCAGCAACTCAGTAGAAATTCATGAATATTTGAAATCTGCAAATATTTTGCATGCCAAATCAGACTTTTTGTATTGCTGGATTAATAAATTTTTATTCTTACTCTTTAGAATATAAAAGGAGTGCTAAAATATTCTTCAGGCTGTTGATCATAAAACTGTTTTTTGGAGTTATTGTAAAATTAACACTAAAAATTTATTCTTACCGAGACAATATTAAGAAAAGAGGAAAATTAATTCAAGAAAATTTTTAGCAGGTATTTATATGCAATCAACAGTATTCCACAAGGGAGGAAAAAAAAAAAAGTTCGATCTCTGATACTTAATATCTTCAATTGAATGCAAAATTAGCAATATCCTCAGTTGAATCCAGAATTAGCAATAGAACATAGCTATATAAACTGTTAAAAATACAAAATTTTTATTGCAATTTTCACTAATAAATCACAACTAGATGGACATGTATAACTTTTAGATCTAACCTGTAAGTTTTTGCTACTTGCCTGCACTTTCAGAATGATTTAACTTTTTGTAACTCTTATTAGTAATCCTCTCAGTCTCCATATCAGTCCAGATTAATAAATTAATTCTCTATCAATTCTTAAATGCTTGTTAAGTAATTTATCTAACATTATACCTATATAAAGCAGTCTAAAGAAAAAAATGAACATTACAGTGAAAATCAAATGTCTGGTATGCACACCAGTGTATTATTTATATTTATAAAGGGGTTCTGATTTTCCCTGTTGAACTATGAGAGAAATAGACTATTGTATTAATATTTCTAAAAGTAAATCATTTAATTTTGAAGCAAAATAGGATTAGCAATGTACAATATATTTGATTGCTGCAAAATTATTTACAGAGTAATATCATACTATTCATAGTGTTAGTGATGTGTTTTTATTGTGCATTTTTTGTCATTTGCTTCCACTCCACTTCCATTAAGTGATGTTATTATGCATTTTGCAAATGTGCTGTGCAGAGTTGCTGTAATAAAACTGAAGCAATAACAAAATTTGAAGTAGTAAAGCCTTATTGTTTTATTGGTTTGTTGGTGGAAAGTGAAAACCTTCCTTTTTTTCTTACATTGTATCTGTATACATTGTGATGAAGAAGGGCAAGGCCCATTTGAAATTAAAATTAGCAAGAGATGCCAAGAACAAGAAGAAGGGCTTCTACAAATACATTATCAGCAGAAGTAAGATGAGGGAAAATGAGGGCCTGCTGCTGAATGAGGTTGTTGCTAGGGGATGTGGAGAAAGCAGTTAAAAAATGCCTTCTTTGCTTCAGTATTTACTGCTAAGGCAGAAAAATTCCTCACAAAATACAGAGCTCGAAGACAATAATGTGTGCTATGGGATGCACAGCAGTAAGTATTATTGATTAGCCACCCTCTATTTTCTTTGAAATGCTATGGTGCTGACTATGAAGAGTCAAAGGAGATGCTGACTAGAAAAAAAGCTTATGTCACTCCAGTCATCAAAAAGGTCGAAAAGGACCCAGAAAATGATCAGTCTCACCTCCAGCCTGGGAAAGGATGATAGAGCAGCTCATCCTGGAAGCCATTTCTAGGCATATCAAGGAAAAGAAGGTAATCAGGAGCAGTCAGCATAGATTAACCAAGGAGAAATCTTATTTGACAAATCGGATAGCCTTCTACAATGCGATGACTGGATGGATGAATGAGGGGAGACCCATGGATTTTGGCCTTGACTTCAGCAAGGCTTTCAATGCTGTCTCCCATAATTTCCTCAAGGGTAATCTCCACAAGCGTGAGCAAGATGAGTGGACAGAGAGGTGAATTGAGAAATGGCTGGATGGCAGACCTCAGAGGATGGTGATAAGGGGGGCTGAGTACAGTTGGAGGCCTGTGGCCAGTGGTGTCCCCCACGGGTCAGTCCCAGGTGCAGTGCTGTTCAACTTGTTCATCAATAACTTGGATGAGGGCACTGAGTGCACCCTGAGCAAGTTTGCAGATGATACCAAGCTGCGTGGAGTAGCCGACACTCCGGAGGGTTGTGCTGCCATTCAGAGGGATCAGGAAAGGCTAGAGAGTTAGGCAGAGAGGAACCTCCTGAGGTTCACTAAGGACAAGCATTCGTTAGTATTTTTCATACACAAGAAACTTACTTATATTTAAAACTTCCCAGGGGGAAAAAAAAGGATGAAAATGTTATAGAAATACATTTGATTTCACGAAGAATCACAAATAAGGTCAAATTCAGACCTTGAGTAAATATTGATTTCAGTAGAGCTGCACCTGTTTACAACAATTTGAAATGATACCCTATTTGCCTCTTGCAAAGACACATATTTAATTATACAAAAATAAAAACATCTTAGAAATTGCACTATTTGTGACTAAAGCATAAAAAGGTCCTCTTCCTGCTTTTTAATATATTACTTAGGTTTCTACTCTGCAATAATGACCTGTTTTCCACATTAGGAGCATTAAAAAGTTGTAAATCTTACAGCCAGATCCTGCCAGCCTATTCAACAGAAAGGTCAGACCTCTCCTACAAGCTGTTGCCTTTTGTGAAATAGGTCAGGAGTCCAAAGCTACACTGAAGACTGCTTTTCAATGACAAGCCCTTTAGTGTTGATGTCTCAGGGTGGCCCTTTCTTTTGAGTTCAGAAGCAAATTGGATACTTCTCCTTCCTATAGTACTTGGCAATTTCAGCTAAGGATCTAGGTAGATACCTTTTCATGTACCTTATAGGCTCCAAGTAATGGATCAAAACTAAAATTTGCGTATTTGGGGTTTTAGTTTTATTTTTTAATGATGCCTGCAAATGAACAACAAAATCACAAAAGTCAACATTTACGAGACTACTTGTTCAAAATGTGAATATAAAAAAGCTCACTTAGAATTTAAAAATACCTCCATATTTAAAATTTACTTAGCTATCTTTTCTGAATCCCCACTAGCTCATGTGCTGCTTAGTTTCTGTCACCTTTTGAAATGTAGTCATCCTTTAGTTTTTGAGTACCCTTCACTAAGTACTAGTGAGGGATCAAATGCTCCAATTTTATCAGAAGATCCTGGAATACTGAGAGAGACAGCATCTTCATTTATTAACATTCTCTTTGCCTTGTTTCCAGAAAAATCTGGAGGAGGAAAGGAAAAGGAAAAGGGAAAAGGAAAGGGAAAAGGAAAGGGAAAGGGAAAGGAAGGGAAAGGAAAGGAAAGGAAAGGAAAGGAAAGGAAAGGAAAGGAAAGGAAAGGAAAGGAAAGGAAAGG
>JAUBOD010001009.1:1735799-1759358 GCA_032353885.1 Nothura maculosa
CCCGCTGGAGCGGGAAGGTTGGACCAGATGATCTCTAGAGGTCCCTTCCAACCTTATAGATTCTGTGATTCTGTGAAAGCTTTCTTAAATAAAATGATACTGATTTTACAACTTAACTAATACATAAAACAGGGCCTCGTTTCTAAAACAAACTACAAAAGGACTAGCAGGTTAGATGAGAGCTTTAATATAAGAGATCTATTTCAAAACAGAATAAAATAGGAGTTTTACAGATGACTACATTCACATATGGAGTCTTTCATTAATCCTTGGGTGTCAGTGCTTTTTCTGTGCAAATAGCTTTTTGCTTTTGGAAACTTCTGACAATACCACAGTAATTTATTTATCTTTTTGGACAATGGGAGATGAATATTCAGAAAAAAAATAACATTTTGGAACTAAAAGGAAGGATGATAAATACATCTGCTAACATCAAAATCCCTTGATTGCAAACTATATCTTGACAAAGAAAAAATCCTTTGGTCTTGCTATATATTAAAAGAAGTTTCTTATCATCTGCTGTATTTAATTTGCCTGATTCAGATTTCTTTTGAATTCATCTAAAATAACTGATTATTGACATTCCTTTTAATTCTGATCTGTTTTTCTGAACTCTTAAGCTTTCTAAATAATTTTTTTAAATTTCTTTATTCATTACATGGATCTTAAGGTGTTTTTTTTGATATTCTGGTGATAAAATAAGAGGCTACAATAGGTGCATTTTACTACCTGTTATCATTCCTTCAATACATTTCCAACATTGATAAATGAAAAATAATTTTAAAGGCTCTAAAATGCCATGAATAACATTGATGAAAGTACTATTAACATTCTAAAAATATATATCCACATTAAGCAAAAAATATCTAAATCAGTAAATGCTTCTGCATAGGTTGCATGATGATCTGTATAAAAAGAATTACGATTAAAAGAGCTCATTTGTAAGCATATAAATTTTTGATACTAACATAGGATAATACCAGGCATCAGAGATAGCAGATAAAAGTAAACTCTAGCTAAAATATGAATTCTCTTGCATTGATCAAATTCCATCTGACTGCAATTCCTAACCAAAGGATTCTAACAGTATAGTATTAATACTAATAAAAAATATTTGAGGAAAGTTTGGTGAAATTATTTTATTATTAATTTATTTATTTTAGTTATTTCTGTGCTTATCAAGTTATATCTGTGCAGGATCAAATTATATCTGTCCAAATCAAGTTGTTCCTTCCTATATCTATCTACATATTTATTTATGTGAATTAATTATGTGTAATTGAAATGAGAGATTCTTGAGCTTTAGCTTTATATTCTGGTTGCTCATTGTGTTATCCATTTGAGGGAGATCTAAAAATCAGGGTATGCTTTAAATTAACCTTTTTTCAGTAGTCACAATAACATTGAGAGATTTCAAGAATTCACAAAAAAAGAGTTGTTTTTTAGCTTTAGTTTATCTTGGAAATTTAAATTATTGTATTATTGAACATTAAAATATACAATCTATGGAGGTTTAAATTCTAAATCTTTAAATTCTAAATCTTTAAATTTTAAATTCTAAATCTTTAAAACCTAAAATCACTTGTTATTTAATATAGTTACATAAATTACCAGAATGATGCAAAAAGAGCTGTGATTCAAAACTCATGTCAGCACTTTCCAATTTAATGAAAGCTTTCAAACATATGTTCTAACAGAACAGAGTAAATAATGTAACAAGGTATGTACCAACTCTGGTATGTACCAACTCTGGTACATACCAATATTAATTTTAATTAATGAAATTAAAAGCATAAAAAGCTTAATGAGAAAATTAAAAGGTTAAATGTAAAAACTGATGACTGACTTTTTAGTTTTTGTTGTGGTTTTTGTTTTCTTAGCAGGTCTGTGACAATTTCTGTTAACCATATGTTAGGTAGTTACTTTAAATTAATTATGTAGAATAATGTAACAATTTCAAAACTATACTTGTGTTACTTCAGCAAGGTTTTCAAGACTTCAGCAAGGCTTTCAACACAGTTTCCCACAACATCCTGATAGGAAAGATCAGGAAGTGTGGTTTAGGTGAATGGACAGCGAGGTGGATTGAGAGCTGTCTGGATAGCAGAACTCAGAATTTGGTGATAAATGGCACTGAGTTAAGTTGCGGGGCCTGTGGCCAGTGGTGTCCCCTAGCGATCTGTACTGGGCCCAGTGATGTTCAACTTCTTCATGAATGACTTGGACAGGGCCACAGAGTGCACCTTGAGCAAGTTTGCAGACAATACGAGGATGAGTGACACTCCAGAAGGCTGTGCTGCCATTCAGAGGGACCTGGACGGACTGGAGAGTTGGTCAAAAAGGAATGTCATGTGGTTCAATAAGGACAAGTGCAGGGTCCTGCAACTGGGGAGGAATAACCCTAGGCACCAGTACAGATTATGGGTTGATCTGCTGGAAAGCAGCTCTGTGGAGAGGGATTTGGGAGTCCTGGTGGACAAGTTAACTACGAGTCAGTAGTGTTCCCTCCTGGCCAAGAAAGCCAATGGGATCCTGGCCTGCATCAGGAGCAGTGTTGCTAGCAGGATAAAGGAGGGGATCCTGCCCCTCTCCTCAGCTCTGGTGAGACTGCACCGGGAGTATTAGGTGTAGTTCTGGGCTCCCTACTACAAGAGGAACGTGGAGCTTCTAGAGAGGTTCCGATATAGACCGACAAAGGTTTTTAAGAATGGAGCTTTTTACGAGGAAAGACTGGGTTAGCTTAGCTGGGTTAGCAAGCTGGGTTTAGCTTAGAAAAGACTGAGGGGAGATCTGTTCAATATATATAAGTAAGTACCTGAGGGGAGAATAGAGAGGATGGGGTCAAACTCATCTTGGTGACGCCAGTGACTGGGCGAGGGATAATGGGTACAAATTAAAACACAGGAACTTCTATCTCCATATGAGGAAGAACTTTCCTGTGAGGGTGACGAAGCCCTGGAAGAGGCTGCACGGGGAGATTGTGGAATCTGCTTCTCTGGAGGTCTTCCAAACCCGCCTGGTTGTGATCCTGTGTCACATGCTCTAGGTATCTCTGCTTGAGCAGGGGGATTGGAGTCGATGTTCTCTAGAACATATTTTCCGACCTTAATCATTCCATGATTCCTATGATTCTGTGATTCAATCTTCCCTTTATAAAAAAGCTAAATTTTCTTAAAAGAATACAGTTCATTTCAGAGTGTTTGATAACTGAAAGCACAAATTTTACTTAAAGCATAAATTTTCTTAAGCATATATTTAATGTCTTGTATTATTTAAATGTTACTAAAACATTATAGTTGTCTTTGTTATATTCTATCTTCCTAAAGCTTTTTTTTTTCAAATTACTCTTTGCATAATTGTTTCCTTACCTTGCTACTTGCTTACTCACAATTACTGATGCTTTTATTTAATTAAATATTGAATTAACCAATTTTTTCATAAAATGTGCTGTATTATAGCAAAATGTAATGTGTGATAATGTTATTCATGAGTATTAGGAAATACCTGAGGAAACAATACTCTTGTTTTAGAATAATGACAAAATCCAGAAAAGGTATACAACATCTTACACTGATAAAATGCAGACAGAAGTCCCTTCAACAAAATTCTCCCAAGATAAACCTGTTGTTTGGTATATTGAAGAAGATGTAGCTGTGGTTGGACTTGGAGATTTATCTATAAGAATCTGTATTAGATAATATATAGAGAGAGACAAAGAATGAATCTGTTTTATTCTCATCTGAGCTTTTTTCTTCTAGGTTCTTTATTGATTAAAAAAATGAAGTTCTTACTGCTACTATTTCAAATGAACTATCATTGTCTTCAATTTTCATCTGCTCCACAAATAAAAATAAAGAATTTAAATTCTATATGAAAATAGGCAGAAACAAAAACATAGAAAAATTATGGAAACAAGTTAAATGATCATCAGACAGCTGAAAATATTCCTGGCTACAGTTCAAATATATATTTAATTGGTCATGAGACAAGATCATATGCAACTAACAATAAAAAAATGTCAAATACACCAGGGATGTCAAAAATGATAGTAAGCTTTGTGGGCTTTCAAGAACCTAATAAATTATCCTTCTGGGCTTAAGTCAACATGAAGAACATCCTTGAATGATTGAAGGAGTATTATTCTTTTCATAAACTGTTATTTTTTATGACATTAGCTATCTATCATGAAGGCTTTTATTATCTCCACTTAATACTATTTCTAAAAGGAACTGGCTCTTGAATAAACTTTCCTCTGACTACAGCTCGTAGATCTTAAGCTCCTAGGGTGAACTCCTTCCTCAGAGCTTACTGCTGAAGAGACTCTAAACACATCTAACTCCACTGGTAGCAGTCACTTTGGATTTATAATTATAAAGCCAAGCCAGTGCAATAAAACTTGCCTACTTTACCCAAAAGCTGAATGAATACCTGAATGACTTATGTATGTGAAATCACAGCTCCTTCCCATAAGAATCACCTGGAAACTCTTGAAAATTTTCATATTTTTTTCTAGTACTTGCTGTGAGAATATATCAACACTTAAACTGCAGCACTAACTACAATGATTACGTTAGTTGGAAATAGAAAGTTGATTGCACATAAATGTTACTGGAAATTAAGAATTTCCTCCCTGAAATCTATATTCCATATATTCCATAAATGCTTATCCCCAGTAAAATATAATAAGACAAGGATCTTGCTCCTTTTTTTCCATAGCTCACAATGTGCAGGAGAAGCAAGGACAAGTATCAATGGTTACAGAAAACAAATTGAATTCAATCAGCTCTTAATAATATTGTGTTTTCAAGCTCTTCACTCTTCTTCCTCTGTTTCTATGCTTGTTTGGCAGCTGGCATACTTAGTAAAAGTTGCTGACATGAGTACTTCACAAATTATGTTTTATTAGTTGTACTTGGGAGAAAGGAGGAGGAAAACAGCTGCTGAGATTACTGAAATGTTTTTACAGTATGTATGTTAAACTCTGGAAACTCTGAAAAATGAAAAGGGAGGCAGATGAGTGTCTCATTATGCAAGATAGATTGTTAATTCATACACCATAAGGCAAATAATGAATGCCTCTCAAGCACAAAGCAAAATGGCAGAAAGGGGCAATGACCTGTTGTATAAAATGTGGGATGAAAAGTGAGGAACAGAAAAATCAAGACAAAGACTGAGTAACTAAGTGTGTTAATGTTTATAAATTAAGTTGGTATGCAAATGTAATGAAAGAAGTGATTGAAGATGAAAAGAAAGTAGATTTCTGTGTTTCCTATCTTTTTTTTTAAGTAGAGCTTAAAGAGCTGAATGCGTTATAAGAGATAAGTAACTTTAGATTATCTAAACAAGTTGTAAATTTTTGCTAAAAAGAAAAAATATATAATCCATGGTTCTTCAAGCATTTGCCATTTGCTAGCATGTATAAAGCCATTTTTTACAAGATATTCCAACTCTAAATGTAAAAAAAAGGAAAAGTTCATTGTACAGATGCTGAAGTCAAAAAAGTACAAAAGTTTAACAGTAATTTTAATGTGTGTTAATTATTGACTATCTATTCTCATTCCACTAGCCAATTGAGAAACTGGGATTCTATAATTCAATATACAATTCTTATACACAACTTTTTTTTTTTTTTTAATAAGGACATGAGAGTTAATATTATATGCAAGCTCAATAAAAAAGCCTTTGACTTTTTGCTAAAAATGGCAACTGCACTACAGGATTACACCATGGAAGATGGGGCAAATAAGAAAAATATATCAACAGAACTTCTTGAAAGATATTTCTAAACAGAAGGTGGTCAAGAACAGTCGGTATGCATTTGCAAAAGGGAAATAATGCTTAGCTAACCTGTTAAGCTTCTATTGATGAGATGACTGCCTTGATGGATGAGGTGAAAAGAATAGGTGCTGTTTCCCTTACCTTTTGCTGTTTAATTCATGGTTTTGACATTGTTCCTCATTCTCACTGACAAACTGATGAAATACACATTACATGAGTAGATGATGAGGTGGACTGAAAATGATCTGAACTGCAGGATTTAGAGGATAGTGATCAGCCGCACAAGGTCTACTCAGAGGCCAGCCACTAATGGTATAGACTAAGAGTCAACACTGGGTCCAGTATGGTTTAACTCCTTCATTAATGTTGATAAAGGAACAACCTGCTCCTTCAATAAGTTCATAGATGATATTTGGATGAGTGGATTATACGCCAGATGGTCATGGTGCTATTCAGAGGCACTTTGAAAAATTGTAGATACAGACCAAGAGGAACTTTCTAAAGTTCAGCTAATGGAAATGACAAGTTCTGCATCTGGGGAAAAATAACCCTCTGCACCAGTACGGGCTGGGGAGTGACTGGCTGGAAAAAAAAGCAGTAAGGCATCTTTTATTAAAAATAAATAAATAAATAAAAGTAATGGTGGTAACATATTGGCCACGATCTTGCAATGTGCCATTTTACAAAGAACGTCAACAAAGAATGCAAGGTAAGTTGCATTGAGATCTTTCCCAATAGCTAAACGGGAAATATCTAATTGGCTCTAGTGATACCCTCTTTAGATAACTGTGTCCAATTCTGGGCTCCTAGTTCAAGAGAGACGTGGAACTACTGGAGTGATTCCAGCAAAACATCATTGTCAGTAGGATGATTTGAGGATTGAAGCACTTTGTAATATGAGGAGAGGCTGAGAGATCAGGGATTGTTTAGCCTGGAGAAGTGAAGGCTCAAAAGGATCTTTGTAGAATAAAAGACTAAAAGGGAGAGAGTAAAGATGACAGGGCCACGACAGGACCACGCTATTCTCTACAGTGCCCAGTAAATGACAGGGACAACACATGCAAACTAACATACAAGAAAATCAATTAAAATATAACAAAAAAAAAAAAAAGAAAAAAGTACTGTTAAGGTGATGATAGTGAAAGAGGTTTCTCAGAAACGTCATGGAGTCTCCACATACTGAGATATTCCAAATCTGAGTGGGCAATGTTCTTAGAAATCTACTCCAGCTGATTGAGCAGGGAATTGTACTAGATGATCTCTAGAGGTCTCTTCTCAGCTCAATGATTCTGTGATTCTCATTTAGGTGAAGAACGGCATCTGATGATAATTCACTTTAAGTCCTTCCCTTCTTCCTGGAAAAGTCTGCTGACATTAAACTTAGGGCTCAGGGGATGTGAGAAGAGTATGCATAAGACTAGAAAAAAAAAAGAAAAAAAAGAAGGAAAGTTTGTGTATATAAATTTTCACTGCATTATCTTTGTAACTATATCTCACCAATTGATTTGTCTGGTACTGGATCCATAAGGACCGACTGATAAATCTGAATGTAATCAAACAAATACATATACATATATATATATATGTATATACACATAGGCAGCTGATTTGTACTTCTACTGTACATATTGACATCTAAATCTAGGTATCTTAGTGCAGAGTCTAAACGAATCTCAGCTCTCTATATATATAACTCCTACTGACACTCCACTCCGAATCTCTCCGTGCCTCTGAAATTTCCAGTAAAAGGATGTTCTTGCACCATTCACTTTATATTTTTACTTTTTTGCATGATGTTTTGAAATAAACTAGAAACTGCTCAGTTGAGCCACAGGAAGTTTACTAGGAAAAAAAAAAGACAATTTAATGATCCTGTTTTCTAGACTTTTTGTTATCTTTTTCTTTCATCTTGTTCTTTTTTATCATTTATTTTTTATTTTTACTATCCACAGGCTAACAACCCTTTAGGGACTTGGATCCTAGAAAGCATCCAGTTTGGACAATATAAAAGGACTTAGAGATGCCTTTGGTAGGAGCAGGAGGCAAATCACAGAATCACACAGAATCACAGAATGGTTGATGGAAGGAACCTCTAGAACTCATTTAGTCCAACTCTGCTGCTCAAGCAGAGTCACCTAAAGCATGTTGCAGAGGATTGCATCCAGGCAGGTTTTCACTTTCTCCAAGGAAGGAGACTGCACAACCTCTCTGAGCATCCTTTTCTAATTTCTTCCTCATGTTCAGATGGAGCTTTCTGTGTTTCAGTTTGAGGCTACTACCTCTTGTCTTATCACTGACCACTACTGAGAGGAATCTGTCTCCATCCCCTTGATACCCTCTCTTCAGATACTTGTACAAACTGTTAATATGCTCCCCTCAACTTTCTCTTCTCTAGGCTGAACACTCCCAGCTCTTCCAGTCTTTCTCACAGGACAGATGCTCCAGTCCTCTAATCATCTTTGTAGCTCTTCTTGTGACTTACTCTGATAGTTCTATGTCCCTCTTGTACTGAGGCCTTTATCTAGATCATTGAGCAAGAAACTGAGTAAGGCTGGACCCAGCACTGACCCTTAGGGGACACCGCTATCTACAGGCTGACAACTAGACTTTGCACTGCTGATCACAATCCTCTGAACTATGCCATTCATCTAGTTCTCCATCCATCTCACTGTTCACTCACCTAACCCATGTTTCTTGAGCTAATAAAGTGACTGGTTAGGGGATAGACTTGCTGATCCTGTTTTTAAAAACAGCACTGGATACTGACATAGCCAAATACAAACTGGAAGAACAGTAGAAAACCCAGAGGAACTTGCATTTCTGAGCTTTTGTGTGCTTGTTCTCACAGTATTCTTTATATTCAAATAACAAACTTTCCATATCAAAAGAACCATTGGAAATCATATTTTGAATACCTTGTCTAGTGTGAGCTTTCTCTTTCGTACAGATTCTGTAATGTGGTGCTGGTTCCAGAAGCTGCTACGCAACTTAGTAGAACTGGAGATATATGTTATCTCAAGGTAGATTGTTTATCAGTTTTAGTGATATAATTTTGTCAGGATCTGTTAAATACAATATGTGAGTGACAACTTGGAAGTTTTTTGTCTTTGTCAGACAGAACAAAAGGTACTGAAGATTTCTGCTGTGAAATTTCAACTGCTCAAACACAGAAAATCTGGTTGAATAAAACATTCTAATAGATCCAATACATTTTCTAAATAAGTTCAAATATAGTGTACAAATACAATGGTGGGATATTCTGACTTCCAAATCAAACTTTACAGAGCCAGGATGTGAAGGTATATATGCTTGTATTTTCACTGGGGTAGAATACTATGAGAAGAAAAAAAGATACATTTCGAAAGAATAATATTTTTTGAGTTGAATAACCAACTCACTCAAAGATGGATTTCAGCCATTTATTTCTTATTTTTAGTCCTTTTGATTTTCATATGTTGCCAGCCACATAAGGACACCTACAGAGGCACAGAGCAGCAGGATACATTTAGTATATTCTGCTCTCCTGCCAGCACTTGTAACGGATATGCTCCTTTCCCAGCTGAACTTGACATGTACCTTGCATGCAGCCCTGTTCAGTTGCTAAACACCAGCAATTTATCTAATCCTGGTAGGAGCCACCATTCTGATTTCTTCTCCCAATTAGACTCAACATAACAATCCTGAAGGCTGCATCCCAAAGGGGAGGTATGGCTAATACAGTAGTCAATGGTCCTCTGAAATGAAAGAATGACTGTAAGTCAATCATCCTATAAATATGCAGACAGCCTGAGAGCCCCTTGAGCTCTCCTGGCATGGCAGCAGGCTGCACATTAGGATCTCCCCTTGAGCAGGGACGCCTCTCAAGGATACACTTCGAGGTTAAGAGATCCCCTTTCCACAACAGATTTGTGATAAGTAAATATAGTGCGCTCTCTTTCTTTAACTTTACTTTGTAACTGTACACAAGCATCCTTAGTCATAAACCGTTGACCAGGTCTGGGACTAGGATTGGATGCTGCCGCACTCAGGCTCCTCTCAGAAAGAGTCTGGAGAGCAAGGGGGCCCAATCTGAACCTTGTGACGTAATGGGAGGGTATCCCAAGAAAATTGTGTATTTTCCACACTTAATAATGGCAGGCAGATCTTGCCATAGAATCTCGTGAAATCATTGTCCATATAAATAAATCTTATTATTATTTCTTTCATACAAGTGAAGTGAAGTGCATTTTGTCGCTCACCCTCGCCAGCGCTCGTTTCGTGACAGTCCTGAGAAGATGCCCTAAATTCATACCAACGATTCAAATAAGGTAAGATGAAAATGAAAGATGTATAATACCATTTAATCTTATTGGTGAATTCATTTGAATCATAAACAAGGGACTATTGAAGACTACTTCTTCCATAAATCATGACTGAAGGTCAGGCAAGGAAAGAGAATACATTTTTTTCTAAAAAGTATTCTAAAAAGTTCTTTTTTTCCTTTTCTTGTATCTTTTTTTTTTTTTTTTTTGAGCCTAGATCATTTTGAAGACTTTATACAGCAGAATTTCATGGCAGGCTATCTTTTAAAGTGCAGAATTATACTCCTTCTAACTTCTTACATTCTTATTTGGATTTCATGTTGTTTTCTGACATGAGTAGATGGCTTTACTCTTCCTTTAAAAAGTTTTATTTTCCCCCACATAATAATCAGCCTCAAATGTGCCACATTCACTGACATTTTAGAAAAGAAGGAACAAATGTAGCTTTCATGCAGCAAAAGTATGTTAGCAAAAGTTAGAAGATGTCTTTTGATAAAGAGATTTCAGCATGGACTTTATGTTAGAATTTATGTGGCCCAAAATAAATCGGAGATGTTGATTCCAAAGCAAAGTCTTATGTGAACAAATATGCCGGAATAATGTCACCACATATACATCATTTTTCAAGTTTCTGTAAGATTGTCAACAAACCCAAAACATATTTAAGAATATTTATAAAAGGTTTTTAAGAATAAATATTTAATGAAAATATATTAATACACCAAGGAGGAATATTAAAGAGATAATTGAAGCAAAACAGAACAAATATAATGAAATCCAAAATGCAGAATATTTCTGTTTCTCTTTTTGACTGATATTTTAATTTTGATGTTTCAATTCTAATTTATCTTGATATAAAAGTGTTAAAGTACTGTAAAAATAAGATTTTAATGCAAGGAAAGATTGGAATTGAGAAGAGATTGGCTTCAACAGCAACTCTCATAGAGTTATTATATGTGACGTTCTGCCAACACTTTGTTCTTCAGCATATAGGAGAGGATATAGTGGAGTTAATATGCTCACCTCACATTCAGTTATCTGTTGAGAGTGCTACATATAAAAAATAGCTGGAAGCTCTAAATTACTCCAGTATGCAAATCATACTGCTAAAGCTTGAGAATGGAGAGAGAGAAAAGGGCAAAGGAGCCCTATACAGAACTAAGTAAAAGGAAAGAAATCTGCACAGGTCTTCTTTTATTCTGGGCACTTAAATGTAGATGTTGTTACTGCTAAGTTTTCAACTACATTTGTAAAAGTCTACAAAAATATGTGACATTAATGAATAAAAAAACAAAAATAATCTAGTTCTAGTAATAATCTAGTTACTATTAGTAGTAGTAACTACTACTATCTAGTTATATACAAGTAACTATTGTCTTTAACATGATATCTTGATGATTTCAAGTGGACATTAGCACTATCTGCCATCACTGGAGTGTGAAGCTTCAGTACTATATTTTTTCTCTTTTTGCTAATCTTATTTTTTTTTTCTCCAGACCCTTTTTCACTGATTGTCACTAGAAATATGTGTAAAGTGTATGCAGAAGGCTTTTTATGTAAAAGAGACAGAGGAATACCAAAGTAAACACATAAAAAACCCCACTATCTACTCTCTCATAAGAAGGTTATATACATTGTCTAGAACATTGTCTAGAGTTTGATGATGTAAGAAAATGTAAACAAGTACAGATCTGCCTTTCACCTCATACTGAAATAATATCTCCTATTTAATATTTATTTAATGTTTATTTTATTATTAATGTTTATTTAATAGTTAATGGTTATTTAAGGTTTATGGCCTTCTGTGCTATTCTACCATGTGTTTTACAATCATGTTTATATTCTCTGTAGTTTTAAAAAGTCCTACAGGAAACATTCTCTCTAGTATAAATTATTTCAATCTCTGAACTTTTTCAAAAATAAGGAGCATAAATCTGCCTCCCTAAGATAAGATCAATGTTGATTTTTCATGAGATTTTGGTGACTGGTAGAAAGCACTGAATATGTATTTCAGGTAACACTATTTAAAAGGAATGCACTTGAGAGGAAGATTTGGTGTTCACTATGTCATATATGTATAATCAGGTACAGCAGCATGCAAACTAAGCTAGAGGGCAAAATAGCACATCAGAAATATTTCATGACTTTAGAAATGTGTTTGAAGTTAACTGTTGCTGATATTCCTAAGGGACAACCTCAGGAACAAGAGGTAAGAGAAAAGGAGTAAAGGATTTCAGAGGTAAACTCACTGCTATGTGCATAGCCCAATGATCTGTGTAGCCTCCAGCTCGTCAGTACTGTGATAACCAGAAACACATTCTCACCAGAGGCTTGTTGACAACACAATATGCAAAGCATGTGAGATCTGTTAACAGCCTGGATTCGAGGTGGTTATCAGCATATAGAAGAAAATGTGGCTAGTGGGCATAAGGTTCATGAGAAGGTCTGAGGGTGTTAATCATGTGTCAGATCCCAGGGGCAATTTGAAACTTGACATTGGAAGTCACTAGGAAGTGACCTTGGAAACCTGGTATGAAAAAAGTGTGGGTGCAGATATCCCAATGGTTAGCAAGCTCATTTAATATTTATCAGAATATGTCGTAAGTAGGCTTAAACTTGCTCTGCAGCATATCAACAGTGTTTAAACAAAGCAACAAAAATTTAATTTGATAACTCTACTCCCCAGGAGATGTTCCATGAATGTTAATATTATATCATATATTTCTGTTATTATTACATTTTTTTATACATATATGTTAAGACCTTGTTATTTCACCAGTTACTCAAATTTCTTCTAAGAACAAAGGGAGTTTTTCTACTGTTTATAAAAGGGAAAATTCACATCTTTGCTCCAAAAAACTTCAACTCTGTAGAGAAAAGTAAATATATGAAAAAGTCAAGAAAATGTCTGGACATCTTATCACAAAACACCATTTATTTAGGTGGTAAATTAACTTTGCATAATAGGATTTTATATTCTATATCTTCCTCCTTAATTTCCTTATGTACAGTAATCTCTTAATTTCCCTTTTCTGAAATTTGTGGTTGTGATTGCCTCAAGACTTCCTTTCCTGTTCTTTGATTCATGTAGATCCAGATCCAGAAAATATGTTATGTCTGAAATTGATAACAAAAATCAATATAATCACAAGGAAAATATATATTATCTTCCAGAGTTATTTACTACAGAGATACTTTTTTCTTGAAAGCGTATGTTGGAAAGATGCAATAAATTGTTATCATTCTTGGGAAAAGAGAAAGAAAAAGCAAAAAACTCTGCCTTTAAATTCACTATTCCTTTTCTACATTATAAATTTTGACTAGTGATTGGAAAATCACACACATATATGTGTACATGCATATATCTTTCTTCCAAATAGATTGTAATTAACATGGTCACTCTGTGTCCCAGTATCTTAGACACTTTCCTTATTTTAAAATGTCATAATATTTATGTCTACCTCAAAGTGAAAAAGCTGAGATTTGTTTTCTGGTTGCATGAAGGGAAGAATTTTCTTCTAAGCAGAAGAGAATTAGAAAAAATGCAACAAAAGAGCCTAAACAACAAAATCTCTAATAGGATATATTGTAGATCCAGTGTTCATTTGAATTTTAGAAGTCTGATGCAAGATCCTGGAAGAGTGTTCTTAAGTATATGATAGCCTTGCTTAATGTTTGCTAATTCCTAGTTTCCAAGATTAAAAGCAGGCTTGAAAGGCCTTTGATGAATCCCATGATCATAGTCAATGAGGAGAAAAGAATTCCAGATACTCCAGTTATACAGTTGGTTAAATAATTTATGATGGAAGGAATGGGCCTCTGAAAATCCTTTATTCCAAAGGAGCCTAGAGTAGTTGCTAAACATAAAATCTTTAAATATCTACTTTCATGTTCACTGAATCTCATACCAAACACTTTAAGTTTCCGTCAAAGTGAAAAGACATTGGCAGTATTTTTATCAGATTACCTTTCACTGTAACTGTGTTGCAGATATACTATATATATTACATATAAAATAATGAAGCTTCTGTGCATATGTTCAATCAACAGATGAGATAGATTGTAAATAATTGTATTGGCTAAATTGGTAGATTATATTGTCTAAAATGAAATGAAATTCATTTTAGCCAATTTGGTAATGAAAGTAAATTACTGATCAGTCAGAGTAGCACAGATTAGTCAGTTTTCACAGAGTAGCAGATGTAAAGGTAGGAGGGAAAAGAAAAAAAAATATACACCTATTTTCAGGCAATTTACTCCTATCTTTCATAAACTTTAGAAATGTAATGCAACAGATGTGATTGATAGGACAAAAAAAATTCTTTCTGACCTATTGAGCAAAGAGATCTGTACAAAAATAACTCCTGTCAAGAGCAGGATCCAACTTATGACCATTATAGATTTCCTTGAGTAAATTAAAATACACAGTAGGAGTAATAAATGTCATCTGAGTGCAATAAGATAAATGCAATGGGTCTTTGAAATCAAAATGCCTGTCTAGAAAAATAAACAAAACAGTACAAGCATGACTATGAGTAGGTTGGCTTCAGAAAATAAAAATACAAAACCATAGCCAATTTCACAGTGCCTTTAACCTTCATGACTCACCTATGCATTTAGAACTGATTGTGAATGTTTTAATGTAACTGCACTGGCCACTTTCCTATTCCATATTGTGTGTTTCCTCTTCTAATCAAGAATTAGAGGAAGATTTAGTGCTTAATCTTCTAATTCCTCAGATTCCATATGAAATACACTAGAAAATGAATCCAGAAATATAAGGAGGATTTTTGGGGGGGAGGTAGAGTGAGAGGAGTATAGAGGTAGGTTGGAACAAGTTATACTAGTAGTCATGAAAGCAACAACAACAAAAAATTGTTGAGGTGATCTACACTGATCTATAAGGGCAAATACAAAATTATTTAACTGCATTTCACGTCTAGAGTCAATAATTTGGAGTCTTACCACAAAAATATCTTTAAATATCATTGAAGTCTCTTGACTGATTATTCACTCTGAAAAGAAATGCCTGCGCACTTGCGTGACCTGCAAATACCACCTCATCTCCGGATCTTAGTACACCCAAAGAGTAGTCAAAGCAAAACCAAGAATGGCAGGTCAAGGCTGGGATCCAGCTTGTCATTAGGCAGCCTATTTTCCAAAGAGAAGAAATGCAGGTGGGCAGATCGGAAAGGAGCTGTGCTGTTCACCAGTGAGCCAGGATCCTGAGACACCCCACGATCCTGTTACCCTGTTTAGATACTCCCTGTTTAGATATAGACAAAAGAAGGGGTGAAAAAAACCCCCACAAAGTCAAGAGTGATTCTACACAGCAAGCAAAGGCCACATTGTTATTCTTCAACCTTTTCTGTTTTTCCTTCCTACCTCATTAGGTAAGAAAATGAGTTATGAAAGAGTTGTACTTTCAAGATCTGTGCTATAAGAGAACCACCATACCAGATAAAAGAGTGGAGAAGAGCCATGTGGGGAACTTGAAACCTTAATTTGCCAACAGGCAATGCAACTTATGCATTCATTTAGAACTGATTGTGAATGTTTTAATGTAACTACACTAGCCACCTTCCTATTGTGTATTTCCTCTTTCTTTTTTATCTTTTTCCTTTAAGTCTTCCACCAAGGACCAAAGGAAGAACCAAAGATCACTGGACCTTAGAGGTCTATCTGCTTCTTTTATTTTGAGTTTGCTCTCAAGATCTACATTTCAGATATATATGTATATATATATTTAAAAAATTCAAACTCCAAGGGTAAATAAAATATAAACTAAAATAATTAATAATCATTAATATATTTTTCCATCTCCAAGGCATCTTATATCTGAGGAAGGATTTCTCACCCTTTCTTTGGTTCTCTATTTTTCTTTTCCATTGCCTTTTTCTCCCTGGCATTCAGAGGCTTCTTTACATGATTATGCTCATTTGCTCACCAAAAGGAAAACTCTCTCCTCTCCTTTTAGAGAGTTCACCAAACTCAGTCAATGTCTTTTTAAAGAAATGTAACACCCAAACTGGTCAAGGCCTGATGAAATTAAAATAAATAAATAAATATAAGGGTTTATAGAATGAAAAAAAATATATATCTGATATTTATCAAGATTGATTGTTACTTGAGTTGTTTGCCAGGATATCATGTATTGATTCTTTGCATAATAAAAGCAATGAACACTGAAATGAAAACATAACATGCAAAAAGGAGGTTCTAAATTATTTTGTGCTAGCATGCAGCACATAGAAGAAATTGCAGCAAATTAGTTCCAATCACTTACTTTTACTTTCTTTGAAAACAGACAAAATCATTTTCAAAAATATCTCTTTAAAAAAGGTCCATAAAGATTTCTTTAGTTTGGGCTACCTCCATTATATAATTCAATTCCATTTAGAAGCATACACATGGCCCATGAGTTATCTAGTTCTACTTATTATCCTGACTGAAGGAACAGTTTCTTCTTTGATAAAACACTTACCTAGCACATCAGATCATTCCAAGGGCTCTCTACCAAATCTATGTTTGGCATTCAAACCGAAATTAGAGAACAATACCAGGCAATGTAGATTCACTTGCTAATATGCTTGCTTATTTATTGTGAGAAGAAAAAGAGAAGATTGTATAGCTGCTTTTCTTAAAAAACAAACAAACAAACAAACAAACAAAAAAACAGCTGCTTGTTCTGGAATATGTTTTCTCTTCCTAGCTCCAAGTGACTGTGTTTGAAATATTAGATTTCGGAAACTTTTTTTCTTCAGAATGATGTTTTTCTCTTCAGATTGCTTTGAAGTTCACATATCTAAGGAACTATCTGCATGAGATGGTAGAAAATATGAGGACTGGGATACATAAGACTCTGGATAGAATGTGGACACATCAATTTAAGAGTATAAGTGACCTATAATAAGATGATTCTCTATAATTAAATAAATGTCAAAGTTCGCAGACAGATGCTGGAAAATCAGGGGAAGTTGTCTGTCTTACTCTGTAATTTGTTTCATATCTTCAGACTGCACTGACTATACTGAAGAATTCAGTTGCCTATGCAAATCTATCTGGTACCATTTGACATTCTCTGTCTCACATTTGACTTCCATCTGCTATTTCCCAAGAATATGCATTTCCTATTGCTATCTGTCATACTGTGCAAATTTTTTTGTATACTCCAAGGAATCTCAGATGGTTACCCATGTTCATGGCATATATAAAACTTATATTGACTATTACTGGAGTTTAGGCACTTAAATCACCTGAAGACATTTAGAGACTTAAATGAGGATATCTAAATTCAGAGGCAAATCTCACTGCAACTACTGCAAGCAATATGCAAAATTCCTTAACTCAAAGAAGAAAAGGATGAGAAAAAATAAAAAGAAAAAAAGAAATAAAAATCTACCAGAATTTTAAAAAATGAATAAGAACCATTAAGTATTTTTTGGTGAGGAAAATAAGTGGTCTAGAGAAAAAAAAATATATTTTGTGTTTCTGAAATCTGTTCCATGATTATGCCTTGTCGATTTTATCTCTACACTATGAGAAGTTCCTATATCTTCTTGTTGAAATGAAAAAAGCAGCTACCTTAGAAGATCCTCTCATTTCTCTCGTGGATTGTGGAAAAGAGCTTTGAAACTTATTTAGCAACACAATTAATTTAACTTCGATTAAGAAAGGTTCCAGCAAGGTGATGAATGAATTTTTACACAGATTTGTTAGGTTAATTTAAAATCAGTTGTACTAGTTTCACATCTTTAAATTTCTACATCCAATTTAAAGTGCATGCAATTTAGTACTAGTACTAGATTTAAGAATTTACAGCTATTTATTGACACAGATGGTTAATATATTGTCTTTCAAGCTTTAGGAATTTTCTACCAAAATATTTTACAAAGGGCTTTGTAGGTACTATATTAGATTCTTTTCACTCATGCAGGTGAATAGATTTTTTAAAGACTATTATTATATTTATATTTGTATTATATTTATTATTTGTATTATATTTATTATTTTTGACAACTGATGTTAAATCATTCTTCTGTTCTGAAACTGTACAATAGGTGCTAAGACTGGTACATATACAGTTTTTGCTTGCCTAGCTCATTGAGCCAGCGACAGGACAAGGGGTAATGGGTGCAAGCTGAAGCACAGGTGAGAGGGACCACCTGCAGGTGAGAGAGAACTTCTTTTCTGTGAGAGTGACAGAGCAATGGAACAGGCTGCCCAGGGAGGTTGTGGAGTCTCCTTCTCTGGACGTCTTCAAAACCTGCCTGGATGTCACCCTGTGCCACATGCCCTAGGTGTGCCTGCTTAAGTGGGAAGGTTGGACCAGATGATCTCTAGAAGCAGAGAGCATATTTACCATGCACATTAATTAAAAATATGGAGAATTATTTCTTCATGAATTGAATCTAATGAGGTTCCTCTCTGCCCAACTCTCCAGCCTGGATGGTAGCACAGCCCTCTGGAGTGTCGACCACTCCACCCAGCTTGATGTTGTCCGCAAACTTGCTCAGAGTGCACTCAGTGCCCTTGTCCAGGTCATTGATGAACAGATTGAACAGCAGCGGGACCAATACTGACCCCTGGGGGACACCACTGGCCACAGGCCTCCACTTGTCAGCACCCTCTGAGCTCTGCCATCCAGCCAGCCCTCGATCCACCTCACTGTTCATTCGTCTCCTGGAGCCTCTGTATGAGGATAGTTGTTAATTGTCTTCCTATTTCGACATCTTTACAGATCATTTATGTGCCATTAGTTTTGGTTTTGTTTTCAAATTGTTTTTAGTTAGGAAAATAAAAGAAAAACTAGCACTCACAAATATATACTCAAGTGACACATCTGCAAGTCATATTTCCAATGACCTAAGTAGGACTTAAGTCAATATCAGGGAAAAAGAAAATTCAAAACACCCTAAAGGGAATTTAAAGACAAGCTGGGATGTTCAAAAGTGTTTCCATAAATCCCTGAAAGGAATGCATGCAGGAGAGTTTAACAGAAATCAAAAAGAAATACACTTCTTGTTTTCTTTTAATATCTTAATTTTTACTTGCATTGTGACATTGAATTTACCAGGTTTTTAACATATTTTTGTAATGCAAATTATTTGAGAATGAGTGTGGAGTTTTTGTTTTTTTTTTTTTTGTCAAATATAAACAATTTGTTGTCCCAAGCCTAATAAAGAAAAGAGAAACTTTTAGCTCCTAATATGGGAAATAGTTGAGGGTGATATAGATGCTTTTCATTCTCTGTGAATAGAATCATAGAATCATAGAATCCTTAAGGTTGCAAGGAACTCTAGAGGTCGTCTAGTCCAAAATCGCTGCATACGCAGGATCACCTACAGCACGGGGCACAGGGCTGTGTCCAAGCAGGTTTTAAAGATCTCCAAAGAAGGAGACTCCACAACCTCTCTGGGCAGCCTGTTCCAGGGCTGTGTCACCCTCACTGTCAAGATTTCTTTCCTTGAATTCCTGTGGAACTTTTAGTGTCTCAGCTTGTGGCTCTTTCCTCTAGGTCTATCAGTGTCCACCACAGAAAAGAGGCCAGCCCCATCCTCCTCACTCTCTCCCTTCAGCTCTTTGTATACACTGATAAGATACCCTGTCAGCCTTCTCTTCTCCAGGCTGAACAGGTCCAGCTCCCTCAGTCTTTCCTCATAGGGCAGATGTTCCAGGCCTCTGATCATCCTGGTAGCCCTGCGCTGGACTCTCTCCAGTAGCTCCACATCTTTCTTGCACTGGGGAGCCCAAAACTGGACACAGTTCTCCAGAGGTGGCCTTAACAGAGCTGAGTAGAGGAGGATGATCATCTCCCTTGACCTACTGGAGACACTCTTCTTAATGCACCCCAGGATCTCATTGGCCTTCTTGGTCACTAGGGCACATTGCTGCCTCATGGTCATCTTGTCATCCACCATTGATGCCCAGGTCCCTCTCTACAGAGCAGCTCTCCAGAAGGTCAGTCCCTAGCTTGTACTGGTGTATAGGGTTATTCCTCCACAAGTGCAAGACTTTGCACTTCTCCTTGCTGAACCTCATGAGGTTTCTCATCGCCAAGATGTCCAGTCTGTCCAGGAATGTCTGAATGGCACCGCCACCCTCTGGGGTATCAGCTCGTCCTCCCAGTTTTGTATCATCAACAAATTTGCAAAGGGTTTCCTCCCTCCCTTCATTCAAGTCATTGATGAATAAATTGGAGAGGACCGCACTGAGGACTGACCCCTGGGGGCCACCATGAACTACAGCTGGACTCGGTGCCATTGATCACCAGCCTCTGAGCTCTAAAAGTTCCAGTGCCATCATGAAGACAAGAGAAATTCTTAATTTTTGAATCAGGGGAAAATGAAACTGTTATTCATCTTAAATTTGAACACATCAGAGTTCTGATGGAGTAGTCTACTACTACTGATCTTACAAAGAGTGGCATCCCAGTATTCAGAATTGTGTTTGAACTCTCCTAAAATTGGACCTGGAGAGGTTCAGATGTGAGACAGAAGCCAAAGTTAACATCTAATGCTTTGACATGCATATTAATATATTTTCCAGCTGTTAGTTTTATGTAAAGACATGTCCAGAACAGAACTCAAGCCATGAAAAGAACTGATGAATTCATCTCCAACAAACAAAAAGGAGTTCCTGTGAATGCACAGTAGTTGGTAGCCTCAGTCTGTTGAAAACAGCATGAGAAAGAACTTCAAACAAGAGACTGGAATAATTTGAGCTTAATGCTACACAATCATAAATGATATGAAAGCTTCATGCTACTTCCAGACATAATAATGGTTTCTGAAGTCATAGTATGAGAATGATGTTTTGGTAATGCATGTTTTTCTCCCTTTCAAAAGTAATATCAGCATGAAGATTAGCATTTTTTTCAGAAGAGCATAATCAGAAGCTTAAAATGTGCAAATTAATAAGCAGTATTAAAAAACTCTGTTGCAATCGGTTTTGTGATTTTTAAATAACTTCACGTATTCATAGACAATGATTCATGAACATATTTCTAACATAAATATGTCAATTTCCTGGGTAATAACTTTGGATCTTTTGAAGAATATTGAAATAAAACAATATCCTGATCTTGAATGTATATCTCACTCAGACTGCCAAAGTCTAGACACATCAATACAGAAATTATGAGAGAATCTCTACAGAATGTCCTCCACTCTGCCTCAAACTAGCAGCTTTTCTCCTCTTATCTCCCATCAGCAAAAAAAAATATTGTTTATATTTTAATATACACATTTTGCACAAAGAATGATTGAAGCTCTCTGTATTCCTCACTTTCCAAAAATTAGCCACACTTTTCATTGTTCTAGTCTCTATTCCTTTCCCTATTTGTCCTCTGACAAGCATAAAAATATTTTGCAGTTTTTTAGTTCAAACAATCTGAACGCAGATTAGCTGGGATTTTTTTTTTCATCTCTTACTCTGTGTGATTATTGTTTAGACCTTCAGCACAAGACAGAAAAAAAAGTACTGTTTCGGTAAAGGTTTTGTCTGAGATTTTCAAAGCATCACTAGGGATCACCTCTTTTTCATTTACAGGATCAGTTGTATATATTTACAAATAGTGGCAATAGCTTTTAAATTCAAGTCTGAATTTTCTTTTTCTCTGAATGGTTGGTTCACTTCCCTATATTTCTTTAATGAAAATGTCATAATAACAAGGTTTTTTGTGACTTCCTTTTCTCTCAGAAGAAAGAATACCCTTGTTAATATCTAATATCTGTCTACTATAATTTATATCTAAAAATCCACCAAAAGTAACAATACTCTTCCCCTTCTCCTCTGCTTCCCCGGAAAAAAAACACAAAGCAAACAAATATAAACAGGAATACACATACTTTCTTATGATAGAGAATTTGACTTCTGTTCACTTAACAGGATAAATAAGACTTAGGAACTTTAAAGTCTCCAAAACTTCTTAAGAGTCTTTTCCTGCATTTTTTTGCATTTTTCTACTGTCTGGGGAATTCAAAATTGTATCACTCCACCAAAACTCATTATTTTGTAATGGAGTTCAGTTGAGTAAAACAATTTTCAGAGATTAATGCTACTAGTGACTTATTAAACAAATAAGGAGGTAGGAGTCTGACTTCTCTTTTTCGTTTTATTAGAATAAGATGATTGTGTTTTCATTTTCAATTATTTTTGTGTAGGTAAGAGCCTGACAGACTGATGTTCAATACTGAAGAACAATTCCTTTACAGTCATTTTATTATCCTTTATATTGGAAATGGCTGGATCCTTCACTTAATGCATTTATTAAAAAAAATCCACATACTTTTAGATATATTTAAAAAGAATATTAATCCATGACAGACAAAAGTCATAAAAGTACACTACAAATTACATCACAAAGTGAGCCAACTTCTCAGAAAGATGTAAACATATTTTACCCTGTCATGCTGTATATTCAGTGTAAAATAAGAAATGCTTTTGATTTGGCATCATACATTGTTTACTGTCTCTTTCTGAATTGGATTTTACTTATTTTAATATAAAACTTTCTTCCCAACTGGGACAATTTAATTTTGTGTTGTTCACTCTATTTAAACTTTTCTTTTCTTCTTTATTTTTATATTTTTAATATTCTTAGATAAAAGGCAAATGTCTATCTATTTTGGACCAAGAAATACTTAAAAATTTTTATGAATAAGTTATGAATATCTGAGTTACATACCTTTTCCCAATGCAAATTCTTCACTGAGGTGAAGAATGAGGAGGAACTTTTGAGAACATCTCCCAGATTACTTATTGCTTATCTCTACCTGTGCCTTAGGAAATATCTCATATCTAAAAAGGGTAGATCCAGTGAGAAATAGAGCAGCATACATTCTATGGTTTCCTAAATCAAAATTCAACTGGAGAAGTAGAATAGTGGGAGTGAGCTATTTTTCCATTTTCCACTTTTTCTCTATTGCAAGCTTTTTATTTCATGGTATCATCTGAAAATAAAGTCTAAACTGGTAAACATTTACTGCCAACTTCCAGAAAACCTTGTTTAGACACTTTTATCAACTGTTTCATAGTCTGCATGTTTCAAGCACCACTTCCTCTAAGCTCGGGATCAGTGTATTCCCACAAAAAAGAAGTCGAGTAGCGGGGCAGGAGACCTGTATGGATGGGCAAGGACCTCCTGGGCAAAGTTAACGAGAAAAAAAGAGTGTACAGCTTGTGCAAGAAGGGACAGGTCACCGGAGAAGAACATAGGTGCATCGCCAGAGAATGCAGATGTGAAACGAGGAAGGCCAAAGCCCAGCTGGAATTAGAATTGGCGAGGAATGTCAGGGACAACAGGAAGGGTTTTTATAAATATGTCAGCAGCAAGAGGAAGACGAGGGAAAATGTTAGTGGGCTGCGGAATGAGAAGGAGGCCTTGGTGACGGAGGATGCTCAGAAGGCAGAGTTACTAAATGCCTTCTTTGCCTCTGTCTTTACTGCTAAGGCCACTCCCCATGAACTGCAGGGCTCA
>JAUBOD010001009.1:1761352-1790222 GCA_032353885.1 Nothura maculosa
TCTCCAGCAGCTCCACATCCCTCTTGTACTGGGGAGCCCAGAACTGGACACAGTCCTCCAGGTGTGGCCTCACCAGGGCTGAATAGAGGGGGACGATCACCTTCCTTGACCTGCTGGAGACACTCTTCTTAATACACCCCAGGATCACATTGGCCTTCTTGGCCACCAGGGCACACTGCTGTCTCATGGTCAAATGGTCTCATGGTCTCATGGTCAAGATTGTAAAATAAATTAATTACCTAAGTGTAGGAAAGAAAAAAATAAAGAGAAAAGATGGATGAGATAGGATGTTATATCACTCCTACAAGCTATTTCCACCAGTACTCTTGAGATCAAGCCCGTCTGTGACATCTATAAATAAGATCTGTCTTATTGGAATTATTTCTTTGTGAGGATGAAATTGGTAATTAAAACACTTTTTTCATCCATGAAATGCAGCAACAACGTAAAAGAAAGCTAATTAGGCACAAGGGGGTTTCCTCTGGAGAAAAAAATAAAAGACGTATATCAAAATAAAAGAAATATCATGAGAGAATTCAACAGAGAGGTTTCTTTTGAAGGGGTAATAAAAATATAAATTCCTTGATATTCCAGTTATGTTCAAAATTAACTAATCCTTACTGCCCTTGGATGTTTTCTATATACAACAAACATAACAAACTGAGTTTTTTTTTTCTTTTCCTTTTTTTTTTTTTTTTTACCCACCAGAGTAAAAAGCCCAGGAGATCCTGGGCATTATCCTGTAGAACCTCAGGATAATTATTATCCTCAGGAACTATATTATACTTGCTGAAAATTGTTTTTCAAAATGTGTTTTGCTTTACTATTATTACTTTCATTTTGTTTTATTTTCACTTATTTATTAAGTTATAATTAATTAAAATTATGTCTAAAATGCCATCACTCACTGTTGTAATCTTTGTCCCTCACTGTAGCAAAAGGAGGCAGTTTTGTCAAGTCTCAGGAAAAGACTAGCATATGCTTATTTTACTCTTCCTTAGATTTAGGAAGTCTGGAAAGGCCACTCAGAAAGCTGCTCAGATTCTCATGACGCCTATCAGTCACAGTGGGTTACTCACTGTTTTCTCTCTTCTTCAATTTGTTTTGTTTATTTATCTGTTTCAAGAAAGTCTCCTTACTAAATATCAGCAGACAGCATATAAGAAAAGGCATGAAGTTGAGGTATATTATTACAAGATGTTAAACTGTTTAATGTACTAGATTGGATTCAGCTCCAGAGGAAAACAGAGACTACACTTTCCAGTTGGTTACTGGGATGTATTTGTATGTGCACTAATAGCTCCCCCTGCAATCAATGGAGATTAAGCCCATAGAGCCTAAGAAGTAAGTGATTCAGTTCACTTCAAAGTTGGTGCTGATGGCTTGAATTACTTCCCAACTGTATGCATCTAAGTCATCTCTTGATGCATTCAGCTCTTGGCCTCAAGGAACATTGGATCTTATTTAAATTTCAAAGAGTTTTGTTTTTACTTTCAGAGAGCTCAGTTAAGGTGCCATTGGAGTACTGAAGACATCCACATGGGGCTGACAATTGTAACACTGCAGATCAGCCTCCTGCTATATCTGAGAGCTGTAAACCAGGCAGGATACTTTAGTACATTTTAAATTACACTAGATTTTATGAATCAAAATATTACTGTAGTTTTAGGTACTGTAGGGTACTATGCATGACCTGTAGTTGTCACTTCAGTTAGCAACAGTCTGTAAGTTGCATGTCATACAAATATTGCCTTAAAGTTATTTTGGATATTCAGTAGCAGAAGGAACTTGAAGTAACACCATTGAATATTTGACAGCAGAGATACTTAAAAGTCTCTTTTCCTATACTTCTAGTATAAGATTTACCTTATAATACCTCTCTTACAAAGAGCTTCTCTGAACCCTTAGCCAACCTCTTAACTCTGCAATGATTTAATATAAAGTCCTTTTCTTCAACAGGTATTCTTTAAAAATCTACATCAAGATAAGAGATTTTTAGTAAAATAGTAATAATGAAAATCCAGACTACACTTAAGGGAAAGCCTATGACCAAATAAAATTTAAAATTCCAAATACAATGAAAAAAAATGATCCATAAAGGCAAGCTTCACATGTTCATTATATGAATAGGAGATGATATCTCTGTCATTCTAGTGCCTAGTGAACACTGAATTTTTAATATATCTCTGTTCTCATCATTACAATCTTTTCCAGAGGTGGAAGAAGAAAATAAATAAATAAACAAATAAATAAATGGCACATGAAGGGAATGTAGGAGATAGAATCATAGACTGCCTAAGGTTGGAAGGGACCTCAGAGTCATCTAATCCAACTCCCCTGCAAACACAGGTTCACCTAAAGCACGTGCCACAGGGCTGCTTCCAAGTGGATTTTAAAGATTGCCAAAGAAGGAGACTCTACAACCTCTCTTGGTAGCCTGTTCCAGTGCTCTGTCACCCTCACAGTCAAGAAATGCTCCCTTAAATTCCTGTGGAACTTCCAATGCTTCAGTTTGAAGCCATTTCCTCTAGTCCTATCACTGTCCACTAGTGAATAGAGGCCAATCCCGTCCTCCTCCCTCCCTCCCTTGAGGTATTTATACACACTGATCAGGTCCCCCCCTCAGCCTTCTCTTCTCCAGGCTGAACAGGCCCAGATCTCTCAGTCTCTGCTCAAACGGCAGATGTTCCAGGCCCCTGGTCATCCTCATAGCCCTGTGCTGGACTCTCCAGTAGCTCCATATCGCTCTTGTACTGGGGAGCCCAGAACTGGACACCGTACTCCAGGTGTGGCTTCACCAGAGCTGAGTAGAGGGGGACGATCACCTCCCTTGACCCCAGGATCCCATTGGCCTTCTTGGCCTTCTTGGCCACCAGGGCACACTGCTGTCTCATGGTCAACTTGTCGTCCACCATGACACCCAGGTCCCTCTATGCGGGGCTGCTCTCCAGCAGATTGACCCCCAATCTGTACTGATGACAGTAGATGGAAGAAGGAGTTGGACAAAAAACAAAGTTTTGTGTTCTACATCATAATTCTTTAGTTGAGACTCTAAGGCTTTAAAATGAAAATGAAAACACAAACAAACAAAACAAACAAGCAAAAAAAGAAAATTTCTAAGGATTGTAAGAGGTAACATCAAGAATGTTATTTCTGTAACCTTTTAACACTCAAAGTCTTTTTTTCCTCTCTCTTTCCGTTCTCTAGTTTAATCTTATTCACAGCTTCCATATTTTTCCTTTCAAGGGCGACCTATATTCTCTTTCCCGTAATTTTGCATTCTCACAATTATTTCATGTCCAAACTTTGCTAATACACTCTTTAACTTGCATCTCTATCTCACTCCCTTTTTTGCTTTTCTCTCACCTCCTTAGCATTTTGTTTCTTCTTGTTCTTTTACTTCTTCTGCTTTTTTTGGAGCTTCAGTTCCACCAAAAATGTATCCTCCCTCTTCTAAATTAACAGTTACAGCTATCCATTCCTACCTTTTTTTCCAGCATTTTATCTAAAAGGTATCTAGTCTGGTAGGGATTTCAAAAATATGAGTATGTACTGTAAACTAGAACATTGATGGGTAAAAAAGTAGAAGCTATCTAAACAGAAAATATTAAAAGAAAGATAATTATTCTCCTGCAATATGGATAAAAATGACTTTTATATATCCTGGAAGGGGTCTACATTTACCCAAAGAATAAAAATATATTTTTGTTTTTTAAAGAATAGACCAGTTTTGTTCTGAAAAAGGCATCCTCTGACTAAAGGAAAGATGATTTATGTGTGTAGTTATTTGATATATTTTTAGTTTTTGGTGGAATCATTTTAGTAAAGCATAAAAGGATTTTACTTAGCTTATCAATGCATTGAATATTTTATTCCAATTTTATTATCCAAAGGCCTCTATTTCATAGCTTTGCACTTAATTGCAAGTTTTTCCTCTGATAAGAACACTATCTCTAACATACTTCTTTCCAATCCTGATAAAAATTATTACAATATTTTAAAGACAAATATTATTACAATATTTTAGAGTATTTGTTGAGACAAAACTCTTTACCTCAGTTCTGCTCACATTCTTATCAGATACAGAGAAATCTGGCAACTCGAAAGGCAAAGATGAGAGGCAGGCATCCTCAGATCATAATTTAGAGATTCTTGGTAACTTTTTGCAAATGACAGAGCATCCATAAAAAAATCCAGAAAGCTATATTCCATCTTTCCATTGTATAAAGTAATCAGATTAAATAACCAGGAAAACAAAAAAGTACATTTACAGCAGATGTACACTATCAAAACCATATATGGATTTCAGCTCCAGATTATAAACACACATGTAATTTTCTACTGGTAACAGAAAATATATTGGGAAATAAATTCATTTGGCTACACAATCACTGTCATTCCACACTTCCTGGAGCATTAGACATGTAAATTGGGTTAGAGAGATGATACTTGTAGTACCTATAGAAAGTCTGAAGTTTTTATGGGGGCAGCTGAAGTCAGAGTTTGATATGCTGATTCATAATGAGCGTTGTGATTATGATCAGCACTGCATGACGTGCTTCGGCAATGGAATTGAGCCATGTGAGTCTAGTTTACGTAACCTAGACTTCGTTGAATGTACTGACTACCATTCATCTGACTACAGTGGCATCTCAGATAGCTGTTTTGCTTGGAAACATTGCACAGATACAATTGCATATATGTATTAACAACTTGGAAGTCAAACATACGCAGAATTAATTTCACTTTATTTTAACTGTCTGAGAAGAACATTTAATCTACATAGGTAGTTTATGGCTTTCTGTAGTAACCTAAATACTGGCATAAAATGTCATTGAAATGGATGCAGTGTAGCTGATATGCAGATATGAAATTGGTGTAAGAAAATCACATTTGTCTGGAGTAACAGTTGGGTATCAATCATAATATCTAAGCAAATCTCAAATTACACTAGTTCCTGATAATGATTTCATGAAGTTCAACAAAGACAAGCGTCAATTTATGCAAGTAGGTAGGAAGAACTCGGTGCACTGGGTCAAGCTGGAGGTTGATTTGCTGCAGAAAAGCACCTGGAACTATTGGTGGACAACAGGCTGACCATGAGCCAGTAATGTGCTCTTATGGCCAAAAAGCCAATGCTGTTCTGGGGTACTTTAGAAAAAACACTATCAGCAGGTCAAGGGAGGTGATTCTCCTCGTCCACACAGCCCTGGTGAGTCCACATCTGAAGCGCTGTGTCCAATTCTTGTCTTTCCAGAGTCCAACTATGTCTATAACAATTCAACTATAAGTAAGTATAGACAATTCCAGAGTGCAAATCAGTCCATCTTCAGTAAATTTGCAAACTTTGCAGAAAGAGCCAATCTACTATAGGATGTGCCATTAAAAATAGAGGGAGAGAACCTAGAATATTGATGACTACTGATTGTTTGAAGGTTAAAATTTGTTGAAGTAAATGTCACTTTTAATTTTTGAAAACTGAATACATACATCCCTACCGTATGTCATATGCAGTGCACAGAAAAATGTAAAATCTAATAGGATGGACGGTCACTCATTTTGTCTGTTTTCTCAATTTATATCATGTTTCCATTGAATATATGCATTTAGTAGGAGGGTAAAAAATTAAAGGGAAAGCAGTATAGGTATTGTAGTAAATGCCAAATTTTTGGCAATGTTGAGTAGTTAATTGCAAATCGAAGTATTCTGAATTCTTGTAGGGCTTTTTTGTGGTGGTTAGAAAGTTGGAATATTAAAAGAGGAATTAGATAGTCCTTTATGAATGCATTTCTACAAACTCCTAAAAAGTTAATGTCTTACTTGTTATAAACATTTTAAGGATAACTGTTATTACTGATCTTGAAATGTAATTTACACAGTGTCACTCCAGGGTGAACTCACTTTCCTAGATCAGTTTAATTACTAAAATGTAATTATTTTTCTATTGAATAATCCCAACCAATAAATAGGCTAAGTGCACAGAATAAATTCCTAAAGGACATGTTGTATTCAGTTTTGAGTTGTTGTTTTCCGAGTTTTTTTTATTATAAATAAAGTTACAAGAATTTTCTATTTGGAAGCATTCAAGTTAGCATGTTTCTTTTCTTGAATCATCATCTGTAGGGATTCATTCCACTTAAAGATTGCCGTCTTGAAGGCAAGTATCTATTCTGAACTACTTATCAAGGAATTTTTCTATTATCTCTCTAGTTGGCAGTGAGTGCTCAGGCTGGTTGCCAAACTCTTACTTGGCCAGTAATTGTACCTTGGGGATGTGACGTCTTGTCAATGCATTCACAGAACTCTCATTCCCTCCCTTCTCTAATCCCTTCTCCTCCTAAAACACTGTAAAATCTTCTGGGAAATTCTAAGGCTAGTGTTCACATAAGGGGAAAAAATGAGCTTTAACACATTAAAATTATGTGAATTTTGCAAGAAAGAACTTTCATGATAGGCTATGTTACTGCAAATTAGTCACTCTTTTTACTCATTCATATGTTGTGTAGGGAAAATATTCCTTTAAACAAGATCCTTGGGACACACATAAACAGAGAAGACTCCCGTGAAACAATTTGTATTCTGTTGTAAATTTGTTTCTTCCTCCTGAGCAATTCCTATTAGCCACACTTCACTCAACTATTTATGTAATCTTGACCCATCTAGATCTTAATCTGCTTGACAGTGTTAATAATGTGTTTTGTAAAAAAAAAACTTGTTTACGTTTTTTTATTCTTGGGTACTTGGTACCCAAGAAATCCCTGCTGCCAGAAGGAAAAATTGTGGTACAATTCAACAACTATAAGGTAGTAAACTTCATGATGATATCACCCTGTCATAGGTGATAAGATAACATTAATTAATTAATTTCTGTTCCAGTCACACGCTTTGTGAAAAAAAATCATTTTCTTTATGAAACAATCCATTTAAAATACTAAATCCAGTTAAATAATTTAAAATATTTTAAGTAAACATCAGAAGTATTTCTTTCATTATCCATCAGTTTAATCTCAGAAAAAAATCTAATCTCTGCTCAACCTTCGCCATATGTTAGACAAAATATGGCTAAGGTACAACAGTTTCCGTAGCCAACAGTACAAAATGCAAACTACAGTTGCCACCATAGCCAACTGTGCCACTTCCATTTGCCTAATCTAAATATGTAGGGAGCATATACAGATCAATACACAAAGTCAAACTCTAAGTTTCATAAAACAAAGCCTCTTTGCTGTCAAATACAGTTTAAGTAATTTCTATGTCAATATATTCAACTTTTTGTTTGTTTGGTTATATTTTCTTATAACAAAATATAATCTTTCTATCTGGTAATCAGACGAGAATTTCACTAGCCGAGCTAAGATATAAAAACAAAAAAAAAGGTGAATAACATGTTTTTAGATGCTTATGGAAAGAGTCACTTGTGAACAGAGAAGGAAACAAAGAGGAAAAAAGAAAAGAAAGAAAAACAGCTCATGGACCTAAATTCACTTCAAGCTTGAGTCATTTGCTTCTTGAAGTAAGAACAACAGATTTTCCTTTGTACAGTACAGAACAACAAATTTTCTTGTATTCTGCCCATGGGAAAGGTGAACAAGTGCTAGACATGATTCATTCATGGCCATAGTTAATCCTTAATGTAGTTAATCTTTAAACAAAGGGATAGCGTGGTGCGCTGCTTAAACCTTCATTTATGTCACTCATACCAGATTGCTTCTAGGTTCTAGCTGTGTTTAAAGAGACACTATTTTCAGGTTTGCTGCTAATTCCTCTACAGGATAAAACTGTGACTAATAACTCCGTATGATGTTGATAAAGTATTGTTCACAAAGCATGTATCTCTTGTTTAAAATCTTCTATATTTACTGTAAGCTCCAAGAAGATTATTATTTCAATAATAACAGTGAACATTGAAAGAAAAGACGTAAATGTGAAGTTACTCTTTAATAATGAAAGGTTTGGAGGAAATGTTGTTTATTTCATCCTCCTCACACTGATAATGGCAAGGTAATTAAGGACTTATATGTCTAGTTCCTAACTATCATTTACTGCCTTAGCGAGAACATTGTCTAACATTCCTATCTATTGTATTGCAGCACTAATTTATAACATTTGCTTGGAAATAGGGACACTGTTTCTGTAATTCCACAGGCAATTCCTGACTACTCTTTATATGGTTTTTAATACAGATTTATTTTATTTATTTTGTTTTATTATTTTAAGTGGTATCACAGAACACAAGTAAAGCAGCTCCTGAAAAAAGGGGGGCAATCATTGGAACAGCATTAGCCATTTTGGAGAGGCATGTAATTTATTGCATCTAATCTGGAACATTTCTTCAGCAAAGTTACACTTTGAAGGGGGCAGGTTTGCAATAGATTGTTACCTTCACAAAAGGATAAATGCAAAATTGCCTAGACTCCTATATTCAGCTGAATTAACCAGGCCTCATTTTATTCTCCAGGGATGGTATTAAGAAGCTCAGTAAATAGAAAAGTTATGGGAATGTACAGTGCACATTCTGCTGCAAATAGCACATTTTGGTGTTTCTACAATATTCTTTTGTACTCTGGCATTATATTGTAGTCCTCAATGACATGCAATGTACCTTTCTTGATATTAGGGAGACATTGTGTCATATTTTAACATTCATTTTTCCTATTGCTTTTCTACTGCTGTGAGCCATTAAAGAAAGATTATTGTTATTATGGTGTTCTATTATTTCAACACACTTTCATATGTTGCATGTAATATTAAAAATCATTTTAATATTCAGGATTCAAAAGCATTTTTTTTTCTATTTTTCATTTCAGAATTTAACACATCAAATATTATGATGCATGATTTATTCTTTTTTCCCTGAAAGAACAAAAGCAGCCAAAAGATTCTACATTTTAGGCACTATATCTCTGAATTTATGTTATATTGTAATATAGTATTGTATCTTGCTTATACTGTTTTTATATTTTTTGCTTTCTTTTGTTTTAAGGAATAAACATAACGAAAACAAAATTTCAAAGAAAATCTATTTCAAAGCCACAGCCACAGAAAATGTTTTTCTGGTACAGAAATAATGGTTTGAAAGTTGTCTCTTGTTCTGCATTTGCTGCAAGTGTTATTTAAATCTGTTGGCTGTCTTGAAGTGTGTGACTCATAGCTATGACATTTTGTTCATGTTCTATCAACTACTAATTCTAAATGTAGAAACTTTTTTTTTTCCAAATTCTAACCCTTGGAGAGAAAAGAACATATGGCTGTAAATGCTTTAAAATGAAGCACATCAAATATAATTACATTTGAAAGTACTCAGAAAGAAACAGAGGAGGTCTGACTAGAACCATTAGTTTGAAGAAAACATAGAAGAGAAGCACTGTTTTCATGATAGAGTGAACGCTATATAACATATCCATTTTCAAAAGAGTGTATTTGTGTATATACACAATGTTGATGTTGGTATATATCAACAGCAGAATCCGTGAACCCAAATTTTGTCACCAAAACCACAAAAGTCTTTACTCTATAAATAATGCTTTCTAGCTCCTCTGCACATACAATGGAGATAAAGATATATTAAAAATGACTCATACTACTTAACTTGCCAAAAGCTAAATATCTGAAGATATACTTTCTTATGGTGGGATTGATATTCAGATATTCAGATTTCTATTTTTTTAATTTCATCAAATTTATCAATTCTCTATCAGAAAAAAAAAGTTTTAAACCAGTATTGAGAAAAAAAATTGGTCAGTTGAGTTAATATTAAGCATTTTATGTCAAAATTATTATTGAACATATTGAAAATATTACAATAATGTGTTTCTCAGGTTAGTTTACAAGTCTAAGAGAAGCTAAAGATTTCAGTAGGCTCCTTTCACTGATGGTTCTTCTTATATTTTATCACAGTATTCCCTTAGCATTTACCACAAATCCAGTATCTAGCGATTTGCTGCACCCGAGTTTTCCAAAACTTATTACCTTCTTGTTTCTTCTGCAGTAAAAGTGTCTTGGCTCTTCTCATTTCACTTTGTCATCTTTGACATCATTTTTCTCTTTAATTTTTCTCAACAGAAAACAGTCTACATTCTGGGGAATGTCTTCAAATGATGCTAGATGGCACATGGCAATTTACTAAAATTTACTGAAAAGTCTCTGAAATTATGAAGGTAGAGGTCCTAATAATAATTCTCTAAACTTACACCCTTTATTTTCTATATTTTTCCTAATTTCTTTTTCTTTCTTTGTTTTTTTTTATTTATTTATTTATTGTGCTTTGTCAGAACCTCTTTCATTTCATTGAATATTACTGAACTTCATTCCTTTACTGCTAATATTTTGAATAGTCAATATATAGCCATCCAGAATTTAGATAATTAATCTGAGATTTTTATGGAGCTCCAGTTCTAGTCAACTGAGAGACATAACCCTTTTCAAGGAGACTTAGTCCCCTTATTGCACTTTATTTTCCACTATTTAGACTATCCTACATCTCTCACAATCATAAAACCAGTCTGGATAACTGTTTACTATTTCTTTTTTTAAGATCTGTATTTTCAACCCTCAACAATATGTTTCCGTGTTAACTTTCATTTTGAAACAACAAACAGCCTACATTTGTTTTCTCTTTGCTTTGAATTTATAAATATGTATCTGTACAATGTACACATAGTTTACAACAGAGAAAAAATGAGTGTATAGAAGGAGTTTTCTTTTTTTTCTTCACATGCCTTTTTTTTTTTCAATTGGATCCAATTCCTGGATGTCTAAACCATCTTCTGATAGGATGGAGATTACTCTGCCAATAAAAAGAACATTTTCTGCAAAGTCATTGTGATCCATTAATGAATCATTAAAGCACAATAACATCCACAGAAAATAAAAACTATTACTTTTTATGTAGTTATCATGACACTATATTATGGTTTCCAATTCTAGCTATTTCTTTTGCAGACAGAAAAACAGTACAAAGGACAAAAAGAATTTGTAGTCTAGGCATGTGCAGAGGTACTGCAACAAACAAATTATTGCAAATAAGCCAGCACATGCGAACATCAATCAATGCCTAAGGAAGGGATGAGGGAGAAGTAAATTCAGTTATTCTCTATTTTCTTGTCAGCAAAAATGATGCTTTATAAGCTTCTGTGTAATAAATGCCTTTTTTTTTTTTTCTTGGACACAGGTTGTGTAGAGAACGATGTCTTTTCTCAGTTGCTGTTTTTAACTTCTGCTATTTAGAGATGACCTTCATCATACAACATCTGAAATATAAATGCTTTAAGAAGTGAAACAATTCAGTGTTGTCCATTTTGAGATGGCTTAGCCCCCCGATCTCACAGAGGAATGTGAATTAGGTAGAATTTCCGGCCTCCCAGCAGTGTCTGAAAAGTTATTAGTATTCATATGCACATTAATAGCAGAATCAAAATCACTTAAATTTCCAGTTTCCAATTAGCACCAACATCTGAAGAGTAGAGAAAATAAATATAACATGAGAGGTGCCAAGCAAAGGAAACTATACTGTAATGTGAACTTCCCACTAGCTGAAAAGTATTTGATTGCACAGAGTGTTTCAGCACATGCTGAACAGTCAGTAGCAAAATACTGAGAAGAAGAATCCTCTTGTCACTCAACACAGCATTAAGTGGAGCTCCACTTTTCTGGACCTTTCCCATGAGTAAATAAAAGAGCAACAATATTATACTATACCAGAAGGGTGTTCTCGTAGAATATAGTTTTAGCAAGAATGAACCCACTGAAAATAATCAAAGGACCTTTCTAATAAAATAATTAATTTTAAGAAGTATTAGCTTTGAGGTTACATAGGATAAAGAAGGTAAAATCATATGATCCACCAGAAAAAGAGGTATATGCTTGCTGTATATCATCCGGTAGCTGATATATTAACCACACCACAGCTTAACTAAATGATAAATAGGCATTGAAATTTAAGGTTTCAATATTGCTGATAAGCTGTGAAATCCATCACGACACACAAAAAAATTACTAAAAACATGTAGATAGTCACAGACGATAAGTAACAGCTGAGTACACATTTTCAATGGGTTTCTCTGAAAGAGAATTACTCTTTGTGACAGTAATTTTTGAAAGAATTACTCATATTGCTCTTAAGTAATATGGATATATATTTTTTCTCTGATGGAAAATTTAAATTCCAAAAATCTATGATAAAAAGTGTTATTATTATTATTATTATTTTGGTATATTTCTGAAGTGCTTTCTGACAACGCATGTGATTATGAGGCCTCCTATTGTTTAAACCAAATGCCTTAAAGCATATTTTTTAAAAAACCCTTAACTCATATTTTTAAACCTGGCTTCCCTCCTGGAAAATAAGAGAAACACATTGTGAGTAAAACGACTGTGATACATCATGGTGATGAAGTGCATCTGGTCTATTGAGGCGTGAAGCAAAGCAGACAGTCTCAGATATGTATAGCTGTGAAATATCAAATTGTGTTGTTTCTTCGTTTCTTTTGTTTAAAAAGTGAAATATGATCTGTTAAAAAAAAAGAAGCTTCAAATATGTACAGAAAAGGACTGCATTAGTTCAGTCTATGAACTTATGAGGAGCTAATTTAATACAGCTGCTTAGAAGTAGTTAGAAAGATGGAATCAGAAACTTTTTCTCATACATTTATCAGTTGAACTAATAAAAAAGGAAACACACTCTAAATTTATTGTAGCTAATGATAAATACTAATGACAATACAAATATGGAAAACCAATCTTCTGCATAGTGTTCTTAAGATCATGAAATGTAGCAATGTGTCCAGAAGTATTTCAGATTGAAAATATGTCTATTGAAGAAGGATGGAAACTGTTAATATTCACAAAGGAATATTAATAGTGCTGTGATAACATTTTAGATATATCTATATTTAAAATGAATTTAATCATTAAAATTCAACAGAATTCTTCCTCTGAGGGAGTAAATCTGCTCATGTCTTTGTAATGTGTACTTTTGTTTACAATTTATAAAGCTGTGAAAGAAGACTGGTTTTCATTTTTTCATTTCCACAAATAAAGAACATGGCTTGCATGAGAAATTATGTTAAAGAAAACATGGAAAACAGAATCTTATTCTCTTAATTATTATGTTAAAATTATTGATGTCAGTACTTGTCTTAAAACAAAAGAAAAATCATTTGTTGCAATAGGTAAAAATGCTCTTTCATAAGGTTTTTAGTTCTCAAAGTTAGTTCTCTCAAACTTTGCTAAGCTTGAAAATGTTGCAGACCATGGAAGAGAAAAAATGGCTTTAAAGGAGGCTCAAGAGACAGTGCCAAGAATTCTTGAAAATAGTCTTCTATGATTTCTTATGTATTACAGGGGGGAATAAATTAATTAAAATTATTATTAATTAGTAATTTGTTAGATAACAACAACAAAACTCCTACCTGAATAGGGAAAAAAAAAAATATTTATGCTATCAATCCTGATTCAGAGGGTGCCAAACAATTCCCCTGCCTCCTTGTTTAATCAGTGAGACCTGTTTCCCTGAAATAAAAGCACTTACTTTACTATTTAAAATGGCACAAACATATCCCTAAATATCCCTAAATACCTGGTCACAATTTTTTTTCTATCTTCCTAGGTGAACTGATAAATTCTGAAAAATTTTGATTCAAAAAAAAAGGAAAAATAAATTAAAGTAATTACTCTGACTGCATAAATATTTCACAGCAAATGTAAACAGACTGAGTTTATTTCATTTCTAATCTCATTGTTTGGTTCATTGCTGTGACAAACAAAAGACTACAGCCAAGGAAAAATGACTTATTTATTTTCCATGGAATGATGAGATTCTGCTGAGTGATCACCACTTCTGCCATTACTGACTCAAGAACAGCTTATCGATATAAATTAATGATATAATTCTTATCCTCTTCCTCCTAATTCATTTTTTGCAATATTTCTTGCTCTAATTTTAAATTTGAGGGTGAAAAAAACAAGACAGAAAATAAAATGCAAAAGTAACTAAATAGTCAAAGGAACTGTAGCTTGCTTGGGAGGCATGAACATCAAAGTAAAAGCGAAATGATTTTCAGAAACTATTTTGGAAGGCAAGTTCAGTTTCTCATAATAATATCATCCAAATCCATAGTTTTGTTTTGTTTTGTTTTGTTGGGTGGGAGATCTAAATGACCAGTCTCATGAAGTTCTTTCCACTTCTGCAACTCAATAAATTATGGTAAGCTCAACAATATTATATTACAATTATAATAGCATCAGGATAACAACAATATGGTATACTATATTAGCCTGGGATAACTATTGCTTGATCTTTGTTTTGGAACTAGATCAAATTCTTTATCATAACACAGTTGAGAGTCCAAATAGGGGGAGAGGAAATGAAGAAAGGAAGGAGGGAAGGGAGATACAGTATACAAAGCAGAGTTTGTCTATTGCTATGCAAAATAGGCAAGTGTCATATGAGAATATAAAGCAGAGAAAAAAACTGTAGATTCCTTAGGAGACTATTTCTTGGGTAACTGGTAAGGAAATCACAACAGGTGAAGCCAGAACCTACATATATATATGTATTTTTACACACACACACACATATATATATATATTTTCAGAGCAGTTTGCAGGTTACATTATAAAATAGGCACCTATAAAAGACTCACTCAATTCTCTATACTTGTAGCTATAATGTATGCACTACTTTTATCAAACAAACAAAATCAAAATAATCATTCACACTAACATTTAACTTTAGAAAAAGAAAGCCCATTGAAATAAAAGAAGTGATAATTACAGAACTGAGGCTAAAAGTATGAATTTTTTGCAGCCTCAGTGAAGAGTGTTCAGAGAAAATGCTTGGGTTGAGTTCAGAGAAAATGTTGGGTTGAGTTCACTGAGAGCAAAGTGACTACTTTGCATCCCTGCGTTGACTGGACATATCTGAAGAAGAGGAAGGAGGATACGATAAGCTATTGTGAGTATAAAATAAGCTGCTCTGTGTCCAATTTGTTCCTACACTTTAAATAAAAACTTGTTCATAATTGGCATACTGATCTGGCTGCTCCAAGTAAAATACTTCACTAAAGTCTGGCTGAAAACATTGTCTCCCACATGGCTTTAGAGAAACTGAGGACCTTACCTAGATGCTCTTTTGATCACGACTGTAGCTGCAGTCTGATGGGACAGAGATTTTATAAGATGTGACAGGAGTAAGAACATTGGTAGAAAATACTTTTAGATTATTTTTAAAAATCTTACATTGATAAGTTTATATTCTCACTGTTTATCCTTTTAATATTCTTTGAATATTATATTCAATAGGATACAAAGATCAGCTAACTCACTAGTAAATGACTGTAAATAGCAACTTATCTATCCCAGTTTTTCAAAGTTCATGAAAAGCTTCTCTCTAATGTACTGCATACAACAATATTACGCAAGGGATGAAGCTTCCTTATAAGAGATACAAAATATTACTTAATCAACCAAGGATAGCAGCCTTGGTAGTGCAAGAGAACTGCAAACACTTGGATGGCTATGTATGATGTGAATGTTAATAAAACAAAGCTTATTTTGTATTTTTCTTTTCATCTGGCTGATTATCTTTAGTTGTGCAATGTTAGCTGTTTTGGAAGAGATAGAGAAAAAAAAAAAGATGCATTATTCTCAATTCTAAATGTGACTGACAATCTAAAGATATTCTGAATATTGAAACTGAATAAACTTGCCCTATCCAATTTGTGTCATAATCAGAATTTATTATGTATATTAATCAAAACTATTTTTTACAGAAAAATAAAAAAATGTATCTGATATATTGATTAATGCAATTAGTTTGCAAACACTAATATATATCACACCAAATCCTTCCACTCAAAGGAAAGGAAAGAAGAAATCAGAAGAATTTCCTTTTCCTTTTTGTAAACTATATAAATGACATGTATATATGTGTCATATACATATATGTAAGATATATCTATTTTTATATACATATACAGAGAGCACTGTTCCCACAGACTTTTTATGGCATATTTAGGTCTCTGTGGCAATAACTAAGAGTGAACATCCTGCAGGCAAGAATGGAAAGGAAGGAAACTTATATTAGAAGACTAATTTTTGAAATGAAATTCATTCATCTAATTTTAGCCACTTACAACTATAAATAATTTTGATCAAATTTAATCTAACACTTGTACCATTTTAAAGGAAGACTTCTAGAGGTGGCTGGCATAAAATTAAGAAATTAAATAAAAATATATACATATCATATCTCACGCATGCTCCTTTAGGACAAGGATGACTGTGAGAAAGTTAATTAAAATGAATAAAAAGCTACATAGAAAATGAGTATTTGCCAAGAAGGAAAAAAGAAGTTGTAGAAAAATTCATATAGTGGATAAAATAAAGAATAAGGAGGACAAATTATTTCTATAAAATGAAATAAAAGGTGAGCAAAAAGGTAGCTGAAACAATATTATTATAGTAACCAATATTATTATTAATAATAATCCAAACTATCAGTTGCAAATAAAAAAAAATCTTTCATCCTATAAAATTACTTTTTCTTTAATAGAGAGTGTAGATTATTAATTACGGAATACAAAAGAAAAGTTTAAGAAACATTAAGAAGAATTTGCATTTTTATCACAATAATAAAAAATTTACAGCTATAAACATGGAGAAGACTATAAAGAGCTATATCAAAAAAGAACTATTAATATGAAATGTAGATGTGACAAAGAAAAGACAGGAAAGGACATTATCATCTTCCCACAATCATCTATAGAATAAGTTAAGGTTTAAACAATTGAACTACTGCGTAAAGCTGAAAAACAAGTATCATAAACCATAGCACTTTTTTTCCCCCTGAAAGCTAAAGATTTAAATATATCAGACCAAGTGTGATAATGTCACATAAAACAAAGCACATATTGGACAAATATCAAAAAAATATATAACAGCTTATCGAGTAGAAAATGAATTTTAGAAAGTAAAGGAATAGGAGCAGATTAAGTGGTGGAAATTAGCATTAGGAAGTTATGTATTATTTATCATATTTAATATATAAATATTTTATAAATCATATATAAAAATACCTTGTATGTTATGCAGCAACAAATATTTTTGCTTAAGAAATCTGATGATCTATAAAATAATGGATATTTGTACTAGATATGTACACATATCTAGGGTGTACTAGAAATGATTTATTTATATTAAAATTAATTAAAATTTAAAAGTCATTGAAATTCTACATGTTAAACTACAACATCATAAAATATAATTCAACAGAATTGCTATGGCATAACAAATAGACAATATTTATTTCAAAAATCATCAAAATTTATTAAAATAAAACATCTGGATTATTCTTCTCTATTAAAGAAAGGCATGATATATATTCTGGAAATGCAATAAATTTCCTGGAATAGATAGATAAGTAACAAAGGAAAAACATGGTTAGTCTGTGACAAATGCTCAGAATACTAAGGCAAAAAAAAAAAAAAAAAAAAGTCAAACCTAATAGAAAATCCAAAGTACCTACAAAGTACATAAATTCCCCTGAGACTATTTTAGGATATATAGAGTTAAGAAACAACTAGATTTAAATATTTTCAGGAGTATAAGAAAATCAAAAATACTAGAAGGAGAAAAAAACAGTATAAATGGTATTTTTCACTCCTGTTACTCCATGCTACTCTACTTGAAATAACTGTTGAAATAACTGAACTTGTGATACATCCATAAGCTTATGCAGGTTTAATGTTTACTTCTGTTTTACTGTGTTTGCATCTATTCTGAATACTTGTTTAGATATATTTGGCTTTTGGTTCAGTGCATTGTGGAAATCATACTCAGAAGGGAAAAGTTCTCTTCTTGCACTCTATGGATATTTAGATTCATAATTTCCAATTTCTTTCAGTAATAGGTCCCTAAAATAAGCCCAGCATGCTTGCAACTGCAGCATCTAAGTTCATCTTTGGGGACTTAGACATCTTCATCTCTTCCCAAAATTAATGTATGTAGCACTTTGTATTGATGAATATCATTTAACTTTTCACATTGAGTAGCTGTTTAAGTTTAATCTAGCTATCTAGATTTCCATTACATTTAATGGAGGAAAAGAGATATGTAAGAAGTGTACATGATCTACTTGTCCTAGACTTTTAATGTTTTAGGAAGGATGAATTGCCACCTGGAAATGTCTTTTTTTTCCTCCCTCCACAAATTATAAAGGAAAATCTACACCACTAACTTGGATAGAAAGTTAATACATCTTTTAAAGAAGTGATATTAATTCTATCTTTTTTTTCAACAATAAATATATTTTGGCAATGAGCATATCAAAAATGTATTACTAATTCATTATGAGATAAAACTTGATAGAGATTTTGAATAAGAATTAGCATATGAAGCTTTGGATTCTTATACAAATCTTAACAGCCTTCCAAGACTATATCAGTCTAAAAATGCTAATCAATTATGCCATTTCTGACACTTGTTATTTTCATGCACACTATACTTTAGCACACTTAGTTAAGCATTTTACATTTAACAGGTAAAGAACAAGAGTTGAAATTCTGTGCAAATTTGTCATTCTGACCACACAAGCTATTTTCTCAGCGAAAGGTAATATTTAAAATGTAATATATAAAGAGTAAACAAGAATATCATAGTCACAGCAGCCTTGGAGGCTTACAGCTATAGAGAGCACTGTGAGAGACTGTGATTCCCAGAGAAGAACAGAATTAAGTGTTCAATCCCTACCATTTCATTCTTTTTTATCAATTTAATAGATACGACAGAAGCTAAGTAGGCTAAGGTTCAAAACAGGAAAGAAAAAAAAAAGTAATAGTGAGAACAATTTTCAAATAATTTCCTCAGGACAATGAAAACGCTTTTGCTTCTGTAGAAAGTGTTTGAAGTGGATGATGACTTTCTGAAACCATTCATTTCTCTAAACGGTACCTTATTCTAGTATCCTCTGTAATAGCTGCTAATCAAAATAGCATGTCAAAGGCAACTCTATAGGAAAAGAATTGATATAGCAACTATTCTTAGCAGGTAACAAGCATAGGAGGGTATGATAGCAGCTATATGAAAAAAAAAAAAAAAGAACCACCACCATCAACAACAAAAAAACTCACAAGGACTTACTGAAAAGAGGAAGAAGGGGATATTTGCTAAATAATCAACTACTCTTCTAAAAGTTGATGCTATGGTCTAGGATGGTTTGAAATTTTCAGCGTATGTCAAAAGTAGACTGAATTAGACAGAAATGCTTCTAACATGTTCTAACCAGGAACATGTTATATGTATATATATTAACCATTCCTTTAAAAATACTTTAAATAGCCTATGATAGTCATATAGCCATTTTTGCCTCAGGAATTTTGGAGCATTTTCAAAATCAAGATTTTGATCCTCAAATAACATTGTTTTTGCTTTATAAATGGTTTAAAGCACATTTACCACATCTAAAACTGCTGTATGTTAGAAAAACTTATTTTTCTTTTAAGTTCTTATGCCTCTTTAGAACAGCCAAGCATGAGGGATAAAGAGCTGAAGGCATTTTTTTTAGGAAAGAAAAAGAATAAAATATCATCTGTGCAATTTCTTAGCACTAAATTATAGATATTCATAAATTAGCTCTGCCACTTATTTTTGATTATTTTTAGATTTACATGATGATATTATTTATCTGTTTTTCCTAATATCCTCACATTTCTGAACAAGGATACAAACAGAATTTGAAAGATGATTAGTTTTACCAAGTTTCAACACAAAGTGTTTGGACAGATCCCTCTCAAGTGTCTCGACTACAGAGATGCATTATTAAATACATTTCTTCTCAGGTATGACAGAACGTATAATTTGATTTTTAAAAGGCAGAGCTCTTATTACTGCCACAACTGTGTGAACAGATTCTGTCACAGCTCATCCACCCTCTTTCAGCAAGCTGTGGGACTTGGATGTGACATGTAGGTTTAAGTATCAAGTTTGCATTATTGTTATAACTGCAGTGTATCTGGCTATCAGGATTGTACCTGTGTATACAACCTGTGCATTGATGTAACTAATTCCCACGGTGGTTTAGAACTCCCTAGGCAATCCTCTGCAGTGATGAGATAAAGAGAATGAGTTTGAGAAAATGGAGTGATTTGAAAGTAGGTGTTTGAATGATCTCCTAACCAATTTCATAACAAAGTATTTGGTTTTTCATTGCAGCAGCCTGCCTGATGGGAATTAGGGATAATTCTAGAAATTCCCTATGCAGCTCCTTCTGCACCCAGTCCAATTTGTATGCCAAAATGTGTTAATTAGCATCCTGGGTGGAGTGTCACAAAGAGTCCCCTCAGTGATTTCTGCTGCAGAGTGATCAAATGTTGAATGCCTAAGATTTGTACAGTCGGCAAAAAATGTTCTCCAAGGAATGGTCATTTAGGACAGTCTTTTGTAAGTAAGTCATTAAGATATTTAGCAGATGTGTTTTATGTAGTTAAGATGTAGCAATAACAATGAATTATTCATGTGCTGGAATGATCACCTAGGACTACTGCCAAGTGCACTATAAACACTGGTGTGGAGAGTTCTATCAAACCAGCTGAAGATTCTTCTTCAACCAAAATTTCTGGGAGATGTGATTCCCCAAATGCATGCTATCTTTTTCCAAGAGTCCTTTAAAGGAGTTATCTCTTTAATAAACAGTTTAGTTTGAGCGTCTGTGAAACACCTTCAGCATAAGATGATACACAGACTTTAGGTGTGTGTGAAGAATCACCAGTGATGGAGGTTTCTACTACACAGATGTTCTATATACTCTGTACTATGCAGATATAGATCTAATCTCCAATATTATAGATCAGTGAAGATCTAATCACAGCAATCAGTGCATCAAGAATAGTATCTAGTACACTCCAAATTAGACATATACATAAAGTCAATTCACAGAGCTACCTAAACTCCGGGCTGTACTATCTAATCATTTAACTTAATGACAGAAGAATAGTCATATAATGTCATAGAAGCTTGAAGGGTGTCTCAGACATCTGCATGATATGTAGCCCATATAGCCCAGGTCTAAGTTGCAGCAATATATGGATGCTAAGCAAAATGTCATAGGATAGGATATGATAAACGGCACTGGGCACCTATCTATAGGTAACTGAACAGAGCGTCATCATTCAGCATACCTTTACAAAATCAGGTGCCACTAGGTATCAACATTCCTGGGACTACTGTTTTATAAATGATTCCTTTCCTTGAATTTGGAAATATACATTGGAAAATATACTATTTTGATAGTGTAATTTCCCCTTTAGGTAGCAGGTAGCCATCTGGACTAATAAATTTCACAGTAAATAATTTATGGAAATTAGATCTATGTTACTTAGATAATGCTTTCCCTCGTGCAAGATTAGTGTTAGAACTTTTTTTGTTCAGATTCAAGTGAAATCTTCATGATCACTGAAAAAAATGGAGAAGGGATATGTATTTGCATTCATTTTTAGCGAAGTTAAGTGCATGCTAAATTACCGGAAGTAATGGAAATCATAGTTCTATGACACTTTACTAGATAGAGAACTATAAATACAAAGATGGGAGCTACATCTCTACATGAAGACAGTCAGTTTTTTGTTTTTTTCTTTTTTCAATAATATTCATTTACTGTATTGTATCAACATGAATCAACATGAATAAAAAAAAAAGTTTAGACAGAAGTTGCAAAGACTAATATAAAACCAAGAAAGGCAAATGGAAAAACATAAATGGCATGAGCTTGATATTGCTTCATTCTTCTTCTTCATTTTAATTGAATGTAAAGGTAATGAGTAAAGCAGATAGATTATAAAATACATTTGATCCAAGAAAAAATCACAGTCCTTTGGTTTGTTTCAAGCCCAAAGTCAATTTCCTGAAACATTGGGTATGCCTATTAGACAGACGTAGATTTGAATTTAACTGTTTTGAGGTGACAAAGAGCTACCATACTCTCTTGTCTGTGAAAACCTTCCTGGGAAGTCTTCAAACAAATAACTTGCAGTTCTCTGCTTCTTATTTCATCATCTGCTAGGCATATGCATAAAATACAAGAATGTAAAAGACATGAATGCACAAAAAGGAAATATATAAGTATCTTTCCTAAATGGCCTACTGTCAATATGGAAATTGTGTTTGAATTCAGAGAAGAATTAAACAATTAAGCAAGCAGAGCAGTTTACCAAAATGCTCTCCAAAAACAAATTAAATAAATAAATAAATAAATAAGCACCTATTGGTCTGTTGTAAATTGAAAGCTTCAATGCTTGAATGGAATCGCTAGTGCCAAAAAATCTCTCTCTAGGTTTTTTCAGAGGTACCTACATACATAGGCTCTGTTTTTACGTTACCAACGCATATATTTACATTACTAAATAAACAATGTGTGAAGGATCAATCTCAGATTCTAAAGACAACTAGCATGTACTGGATTGCTTCTATATACTGTTAGGTTTCTTGTGTACCCTGTGGAAAATCTGCACACTGCCTCAGAGTGCCATCCTGCTGCAATGAGGTGGCTGCTCTGTCTGCGCACGATGTTGGGGTTGTGGGGCCACTGTCAGCAGCTGCACACCTGCTGCCAGGATGGGTCATGTCAGCATCCCAAAAACTGTTCATTTTGAGCACCAATACGACAGTGGAAGAAAATAAATCTCATTTTATCAAATAGAGAGGAAGCATTAATAAAGAGGAAGCATTAACTTTCCAGAATGATTTAGAAATTGTAAACCACTGTTTTAATGAATATGTATATTTTTGAATATATATTTTCCTTTTTTGAATATATATTGATATAAGTAAATTATGCTACTTAATGCAGGTAGCACATACAAAATGTGGTTTATCATACTATTGTTTAGTTTATCAGCTATTAAGGCACTCAAGGTTATGCATGCGTGAAGAATAGCTATGTAATCTGTAGATAACCTGTAGAAAGCTGGTTTGTATTTGAAGTCTTTTATGAACTTCAGACAACTATATTTGGAAAAAAAATCTAATTATAGTCATATTCAATAAATAAATGGTTTTTTATTATATAACTGGATTATCTTTAAAATAATTGAATATATAATTGTGTTTTTCTTTAAATAATAGCTCAACTCTAATTCAAATAAATAATTCAATAATTAATTCAATAAATGAATATAGCCAAAATAAAACAGGGAGAAATCTGCTTGGAAAAGTACTAAATAGATAAGAAAACTCCCATTCCAAACACTATCTGGATGCACATTCACAAGTGCTGCTATTGTTTACTCTTTACGGATTGTCAGACTGTTCTAGGGTGCCAATTACATGCACCCTCTGCTTAAGCTTGAGTTAGGAGAGTGCTGCTGTATTTCTATACTTGAAAACAAGGACTGATCATGTCAAACTACTTTCTTTATGATCCTGTGATCTAAAATTGATTTGGTTTAATGTCACTTAAAAAAGGAAAAAAAAATCACAGTGAAGTGTGTTTCCTTTCTTAATGTGAAAGTCTCAAGACTTTGACACATAAAAAAAACTTGAGAAATATTTTTAATAATTTGTTTATAACTGTCTAAACTGTATACATATGAAATCAAGGCAGCCTCTAAGAAAGGCATAAATGAGGTCTTCTGTGGGAAAGCCCATATTTTGAAGTTTAAGGAGTGTCAAAGTATTCTTTATGAAATCTTTATGTATGCAATAGCAAAACAATAGTGCAGGATACTTAAATTGTTTTTGTCTTTTTCATCAATGAAGTAATAAACTCATAAAAATTCATATGACTATGCCTTAGAACCTTATACCTTTATCTGATGGCACTTACAATAAAACACTGACTTTTTTTCCCTCTTTTTTCTTTTTTTTTCAAAATTTCATGAAGATTTTAATTTTCACCAATGGTATGACTCATAAATAGTTATTTAGGTGAATTTAGTAACCTGAACCTTTTTTTCCTTTATTCCAAGGAAAGATTTTTATACTCATGGTTGCATAAAACAAGTCAAAGCATACAGAAAAATAAATGCTACCACTTGTTTCATTTATAGTTTTCATGTTAACACTAGGAAGCTATTACTCTTGCTTCAATATCTATTCTATTTTCATATATTTGTGAACAGTTTGTTTCACAGAAAGTGTGACAAATACAGTTCAACACTTCATTTTCAGTGACATACAGATACAAAAAGAGCTTGAAATATATTTGAACTTTTAACTGCATTGATTATTCACTTCTATGCACTGAAGTCAATGTAATCTACAAGTAATCAATATTACTTATAGAAAAATATTGCACATTTGGAGTAAGTGAACTAAATCAAAATCTCGATTATCCATGAACAGTACAGGGAGTAGCTGAGTACTGTCTCCACAGAGACGGTTTTAGGTTTATCTAAGCCTAAAACTAAGCATTCCTAAACTCTGGATTTATAAATGTCCATGTAACTACTTTTTCCTCCTATCCATTTCATTTATTGTAACGTAAAGCAAACACAGAAACAAACAAACTCCCACTGTAATAGAATTTTATTTACCCTTTACATTTTACAAAAGTCAAACACTGAGAAACATGTTATATTCAGTCTTTTCTCTTTCTTAGTGACAAATCAATACTAGCATTCTTTCACTCTGGAAATTGATGTGTGCCCCACAAATCTCTTGTGCTTAACTTTCATTAGGTTCAGTTTGCACTGATGCTCTATGTATGTTAATCATGTTAGCTGCCTCATTGCTAATTTCATTTCATTTAAATACACTACATTATAAAACTGTGATTAGGCTCTTCATCAGTGCATCAATGGCTCTTATTTCAACCACTTCCTGTGCGGAAATGTATGCGGGAGAGGAATGAAGGGAAGGGAATATTTGGAGATTAGCTACTGAAGAATTAAGAAATGCGTAGGCATTTTTTAACATCTCATAAGATTTATCTGTATTGCTGGAATTGATTCTGAATGTATAATTCCCTGATTGCAAGACACTAACAAATCAATAAACCATTTGTGCTCTGATTTGACTTAAAGCACGAGCTGAACAGTCAGAATTCAGATAGAATGATCAGTATGTATTTTGAACTAGAGTTCTTTTTATCTATCTTTCTGCTTTCAGAATAACAAAACTAAGACAAGGATTTAAACAAATTAAGATAAAAAAAAGATAAACAGCAGTGTAAAGGATGCTATATCCAGTAACTCCTTCATGATCTCCTCAGCTTTTTCATTAATAAGATTCCAGCAATGACATATTTAATAAACATTCCAGCAATGACATATTTTGAGTCTTCCAGATAGCAGCCTAAAAAAAAATCAATTTTTATGTTGTTCTTTAAGTACAACATTGCTGGGTTTAATTTTCTATTTGCATTTTTAATAAAGGAGTATGTTCTGCATCAATTTTACTGTGGAATTTATGCTTTTAAATGTTTCCATTTATTCCTTATCTACAGATCTACTCTCTTATCCTCAAAAAGAAATCTTAAATGTACTTCTGCCTCGAAGGATTTTTTAAAAAAAGCTTCTAGTATTTCTAGGCTATGTCTCTGAAAACAGAACCCAAACCAAAAAGAGAGACAGTTTAAAACTCAATCTTCTTTTTTCTCTCACTTTTCTTAGGAAAACTCTTGGAAAGATATTCTAAAATTTCACGTGACTCATTTGGATGACAAGCAATTAGGAGCCTTGTTTCATTCTATTTCCATTCCAAGCAATGTTCAAATTAAAAGAACTGAACTTATTCTACGTAGTCTCTTTATTCTTCCCCATTAACAGACACTTAACAACTCTACTTATTTTATTACTTTATATCCCTGTAAAGCTTTCAGCATCACTTTAGCACTTCACAACATATATTCACAGCATCTGTTAATTTCTCCCAAAGATTTATCTATGTAATCTGAGCAGTTTCAAAGAAAATGCTATACACACACACACACACACAATACATATATGTATCTTTAAATTAATCACATAAATCACTGTTTTACTGAGTAACTTATGGGTTAACCAAACAGCTGGGAAAATATATCTTCATCTTCTGAAAAGCATTGAAATGCTCTAGCAAAAATAGTTAGAACAGAATGAAAGTTATCTTTCATCAATTAGTCTCTCCAGCTAGATCATTCTACTTTTTAAGTAAAAAAATCACAGGCTGAATCCCAGTTCTGAGTTATGTGAAAAAAATAAGTAAATGAAAAATGTTGTGATCGGTCTCTGTAAATTGAGAATGGCTTTTATCCTTTCTGTATGGTTTTCCATCGAAGGTTTTCTCAAATCTCTCTTATTTCAGGCTGAGATAAACCTACAAGAAAAAAAAAAAGCCATCTAGGACTCACTTCACTCACTGCAATTTTTCCAGTGGATTAACCTTCATACAGTAACTCATATAATTTTTTGAACTAAAAAAATCACCAAGCAAACAAGTAGTAAATATAACAAGCAAACTATTTTTTCTTCCTCCTGTGCTTTCAGGCAGAAGCTACTACATTCACCTTATGCTTTCCCATGGCTGATCCCTTAGGACACTCGTTCTTCACTATCATGTGAATGCAGTCTGGATCCAGGCCCTTTACTGGATAACAGGCATTATAACAGAAAGCAGCACTTTATATCACTGAGAAACTGAGATACAATATTAAAATGAAGCTTGAAATTTAAAATAAGAGTAGTAAGAGACACAGCAATTTTGGGAACATATGATGGATGGTAACTGCTTCAGTTGCGATCACTGAGGTAATGAGTGATGGCTTCCTGTACTGCAGTTACAAACATGCAACAGAAAATCCCCTGACGCTAGGAATCCAGAAAATGTGGCCAGCATAGACTACTTTTTAATGGGAAAAGGGTATACTGTTAAAACTACTGGAACAGTCCAGTTATGCTTTTGTAACCATCAGAACAGGCAGTACATTGTTCTGGCCATACAGCTGCAAATTTGGAAGGACAATTGCATGTACATAGAATGAGATTTAGAAATGTGGAGTTGTGAGTATTGTGAGTTGAAATTATAAAAGGGACTCTTGCTAGCATTTTCACAAATTCATCTGAAAACAACATAATTTCTGAGGATTACAAACTGAATATTTTACCAAATTACCAACTTTTTAAAGCTAGAGATGAATTAACTTGTCTGAAATGCTATTTATCTTGAATCTTGGAGTAAACCTAGGTCTTTGAGGAGTTACTGAATTTAGTTAAATTGTTGCCAATAAATGTTTAATAACTTCTTTGATTGTTTCTATGAACACATTTTATGTTTCATGAGTGCAGACCATGAGGGAAAAGAGTCTATAAGGTATTCCTAAGTATTTATTCTAATTGATTTTACAGCTCAATTACTACTCATTCAAGTTTTAGTATTTTTCAACAGAATAACAAAAATAACAGAATAGCAGAAATAGGCTAAAGACTTATCTGCATTAACTGACATGTTCTTTTAAAATAATAGAGTCACAAGGGAAGCATTTATCTTCACAGGCATTCCCTGAACATTTCAAATTCTGAGCTAGATTATTCCTTCTTTCCTGCTGGCTCAGCATTTGTGCAAGTCTTGCTGATTAGGGAGGAGATGGAGGAAGGAGCTGTAACCTGCTAGTATTTTGGCAGAGCATGCTCAAACTGCAGCAACAAATTCCTTTTCGCTATATAAAAACTATTTATCCAATGAGTCAATAGCAGATATAAAACTGCATATTTTTTGCAGGACAATCATACAATCATATACCTTTGTTTACTTTTCTTCCTTTAAGGAATTAAGAAATGTCCACTCATAAAGGCAATAAATAAGACACAACAGAGCAGGGAGTTAGGTAAATCCTATGTTTATTTTTGAAGTATCACATACTAACCCTGTGTCATATTCTAAGAAGCTATTAGTCATCTCTGATTTAAGTAACCATTTCTGTTAATACAGACAGAGCTGCTCTTCCTGTCCCACAACTTAGTAACCCACAATTCAGTTCAGTTCCTTCAGACAGTGTGGAAGCTGTCAAAATGGTAAGGCTAGAATATGAAATTAGCTTTAAAGGCAGAGTCAGGGACTTTGTATAGGAGGTCTTTCAGAAAACTTGTTGGTTTAGACCAGAATTATTTTTGATTTTTACTTTACCTCTGACTAGGTCAATCTGTCATGGACTGCAAACCTCTTTCTCCTGGGGTTGGTAGAGCTCTGCAGATCACCAGGATGGTTTGCTACATGCAATGCTTAATGATGCAATGGTAAGAAACTTGTGATCTGTCAGCAGAACACAAAATATTTATATTGCCTGTTAACAGGCATATAAATTAGTAATTACAAATTAACTTGTTAATAAAAATTAGGAGAAAGAAAACACTATTGTTAATATAACCTATATGTATTTTTTTCCAACTGCTTATATTTCAAAATATTGTAATCTGCTGGGAGAATTCCAAGGGACTAAGCAAGCAAAACCACTCTCCAGAGCATGTGTCTTAAACACTTTTATCTTACACACTTTCATATTGCTGTTTTTGAGAACCTTTCAATTGATCCTTAAAAATGTTAATGACACTTGTTTTTTCTCATTCATTTCATCTTCATTTTATTTGTCAGGAAAATACCAGTAGTCCAAAATGTACCCAACTTCTCCTTTTAAAAAACAGTTATGAAAGTTAAAATGTAGTTTGGTTCTGTGATTCCAACCTAGACCTCTCCTCCATGTTATTTACAGTGCCTTTGAATCCCTTGACATGCTGCAGCTTTTTTTTCTAAAGCAACTGTACCAGAAAGGTTTACACTTGTTTCCTTTCTCTCTTTCTCTCTTTCTCTCTTTCTTTCTTTCTTTCTCTTTCCTTCCTTCCTTCCTTCCTTCTTTCCTTCCTTCCTTCCTTCCTTCCTTCCTTCCTTCCTTCCTTCCTTCCTTCCT
>JAUBOD010001009.1:1811586-1824604 GCA_032353885.1 Nothura maculosa
GAGTTTGCCCCCATCCTCTTTACATTCTTCCCTCAAGTACTTAAATATATTGATCAAATCCCCTCTCAGTCTTCTCTGGGGTAAACAGGCCCAGCTCGCTCAGGCTTTCCTCATAAGATAGATGCTTCCCTGGGAAGCCTGTTCCCCTGATCTGTCACCATCACTGTAAAGAAGTTCCTCCTCACCTGCAGATGAAACCTCCTGTGCTTCAGCTTGCACCCATTACACCTTGTCCTATCACTGGCCACTAGTGAAAAAAGCTTGGCCCCATCTTCCTTACAATCTCCCTTCATGTGTTTATACATGTTAATAAGATCACCTCTCAGCCTTCTCATCTCCAAGTTGAACAGTCCCAACTCACTCAGTCTCTCCCCATACAAGAGATGTTCCAGTTCCTTAATCATCTTTGTCACTCTCTGCTGGACCCTCGCTAGAAGCTCTATGTCCCTCTTCTACTGGGGATCCCAGAACTACACACAGTACTCTAGGTGCGGCCTCACCAAAGCTGAGTAGAGGGGAAGAGGGTCATATCTCAACTCATCTTTTTCTTCCAGATATTAGAAGCTAGTTTGTTTAGTTTTTCTGCTTTTCTAATCTAGGTATTTGGGTCTTTTGGGTTTTTGTTTTGTTTGTTTTTTTTTTGTTTTTGTTTTATTTTATTTAATAAAACAGCTATTTGGAGACTGTGCATTCATATTCACATAATAACTTGCAACATTGTCTTTCATTAAAAAAAGAAAAAGAAAACTGTAATTGCATTTCAAGGTTTATAGAGGTGAGTAGACCAACATTTTAGGTATGATTAATTCAGTCAAGATCTTGATGGAGATGTTTCCTCTAGGATGAATTGAATACTCATCACTAGATGGACCACATAAACCAAAATATAGTTTGTTATTTCTTTGTAATAGAGTGACAAAAAAATCTAAGAAAGGGTTATATTTGTAAATAGTGTAGTGTCATAATGGTAATTAAAAATATTACCTATTTATTTTGTTAATAACTATTCCAAATTTGTTCAGCAAATAATTATGTATTACATATTAGATGTGTTTATGAGGATCCCACTGTTATGAATTTAACTTTAATATGTGCATTTTTATAAATATTCAAGAAAATTCACCGAATCACAGAATGTTTGAGGTTCAAAGTGACCACTAGAGATCATCTCATCCAACACTCCTCCTCCAGCATGTGGCAAAAGTGCATTAAAGGCATTACAAATATTGCAAAATTATTTCCAGTTGTCATTTATGTATAGGACAATTTTGTTTTCTTAGCTGCAGGAATGGTTTAAACATAATTTAGTATTATTATGCTCTTGTATAATAATACAAGTTTTTGTATTATTTTATTTTGTAATACAAGCTTTTGTCTAAAGACCTCAAAATACTCAGAACATTTTTGTTTAGGATATACTCATGGCAGTATATTTCCAAAAAAACTCAAACATATCTGAAGTCTATCTTCATAAAATAGAATCAAAGCATCAGAGTAGATTTGAGTTATGGCAATCATCTATTCCAAACCTTTTGCTCAAAGGTTCATTTACAGCAGGTTACTCAGTGCCATGTGCAGTCAGGCCCAATCAGGTAAAGACACCTCCTTGAGCTTTCCCTTCTCCCTTCTTCTTACACAATCTGAGCTCCCTCTGCCTCAGTTCATGAGACAGATGCTGCAAGCCGTTAATGGTATTTGTGGCCCTTTGCTGATGTCAGTCCACTGTGCCAGTGTTTCCTTTTACTGAGCAGCTAGGCACATTTCTTGTGTGGAAGTGTACACAGCACTCCAGGAATGATCTTGCCAGAGTAAGGGGCTTACTAATACATCCCAAAAGACTGTTGACCTTCATTGCCACAGGGGTACATTGCTGATTCATGTTCAGTTTGATCCACCAGGACACTCAGGATCTTTTTTTTAAAAAAAAAACTCTTTTCAAGATAGTCAACATTTAATATCTAACAATAAACAGGATTATTCATCCTCAGCTACAGGTCTCTGAACTACCCTTTGATGAACTTCGTGAAGATCCATTTGGTCCATTTCTTCAAGTTATTAAGGTCCCTCTGAATGGCATCACAGTCCTCTGGTATACCAAGCACTTCTCCCAGTTTTACATCATCCTCAGTTTTGCAGAAGGTGCACTCTCTCCCATTAACTGTGCCATTAACAAAGATGTTAAACAGATATTGAACCTAGTATTGGCCCCTCGGATATGGTCCTGATAATGCCCTCTAGCTAGACGTGATGCTGCTGATCACAACCATCTGAGTCCAGCAGTTCACTCATTTTACAGTCCACCTCAATGTCTATTTACCTAGTATAAATAGACATCAGTTTAAATAGTGTAAATAGTCATCAGTTTATCATTAAGACTAATGTGGGAGACTGTCCAAAGTATTTATGAAGTCTAGACAAACAATATCCACTGATTTTCCATAATATACCAAGCCAATCAATCACCCTGGAATGTTATAAAATTGGTCAAACATGATTTTTCTTTCATAAATCCTTGCTGCTTACTACTCATCACCATTTTCTTGTCTTTCATATGTTTGATAATGGCTTCTTTGGTAATGGTACAGATTAGGTGTTGACCTGCTAGAACGCAGCTCCACAGAGAGGAATTTGGGAGTCATGGCTGACAGAAGTTAACCATGAGTCAGCAGTGTGCCCTCATGGACAACAAGACCAGTGAGATCCCGACCTGCCTCAGAAGGAGTACTGCCAGCAGATTGAGGGAAGGGATCCTGCCCCTCTACTCTCGTAAGCTCTGGTAAGGCCATGTGTGCAGTTCTGGGCTCCCCAGTAAGAGAGGGACATGGAGCTTCTTGAGGGTTCAGTGGAGAGCAATCAAGATGATGAAGGGACTGGAACATCTCTTGTATGAGGAGAGACTGAGAGAGCTGGGCCTGTTTAGCCTGGAGAAGAGAAGGTTAAGAGGAAATCTTATCAATATGTGTGAATACATGAGGGGACAATGCAGGGAGGAAAAGGGCAAACTCTTCTTAGTGGTAGCCAGTGATAGGACATGGGGCAACGGATACAAGTTGAAACACAGGAAGTTCCATCTGCATGTAAGGAAGAACTTCTTTACAGTGAGGGTGACAGATCAGTGGAACAGGCTGGCCAGGGAGGTTGTGGAGTCTCCTTCTCTGAAGGTCTTCAAAACCCGCCTGGATACCACCCTGTGCCCTGTACTCTAGGTGTCCCTGCTTGAGCAGGAAGGTTGGACTAGATGATCTCTAGAGATCCCTTCCAACCTTAACTATTCTGTGATTCTTGGAGAGCTTGCTCTTTGGACATAATGACACACTGACTTTTTATGCCACTTCTATTTTCTCAGTCTCCTGGTCTGAAGATAACTTTTTAATGCACTGATTTGTAAATAATATTCCAGTTTAGAACATGATATGAAATAACAACCTGTGCTTGGTAATATTTTGAAATATAATTACTATATCTCAGGTGTAAAGTAGATATGATATTGTTCCATATTGTGTGACATAATCTACTGTGTTGTTCATTCAATGAAAGAGGCAAAAAATTGCTGAAACACACTACAAATTATAAGAATTGAACTATAAACAAACATTTTTTTGTGTCATATACCACATGACATTTATTTTAGCAATCATAATATAAACTACAATTTTGCATTTGGTTTCTAGGATTTAATTATACATTCAGTGAATTTGAGAACTATTTGCTTTATTTGTCTTTTGTTTGACTGGTATCTGATCAAAATTGAAATAATGGAGGAAAAATGAACAAGCTAAAAAACATAAGAACATTTAGAAGAAGATGCAGTCAGATCCTTTCCCAACTATTTTCAACCAGTTAGGAATGGTCAACTGTGCAACATTCTGTTGCACAAATTGTTAATAGTCTGTTTACATCTATTCCCACATGAGCATGACATAAACACTTTTTTCTTTTTTTTTTTTCTTCCATAGACTTTCATGAGAGGCCAAAAGCATAATTCAGACTCAAAAGTAGAATCTGTTTTTATTATCCCAGAGGACCTTTTTCAAAGTAGCTTATGTTTTTGGCTCACTACACCACCAACAGTGACCTTGCCTTAGAGATTAAGATATCCAGAATAAATTAAAGTAGTTGTCCAAAAGCAGTTTGGCTCACAAACACAGAGAGAATACATTCAATGAGATGAACTTGTTCACTCACCTAGACCTCAATACTCTTAAGTTAAATTACATAGATAGATTAGTAGTTTATTCTCTTCCATGCAGAGTCAAGGGCCTGCATGTGTATATGAAACGGGCTATTTATGTGCTTTAATTTGCAAGACTCGATGCCTACTGCCAAAGGAAGCAATGTTTACAAGCAGAGTGTAAAAATAATCACTCATTGGAGATGAAAAGAAGAGAAAATAATCTTGCCATGTATTCCCAGTAAAACATCTACCACAAAGTACTCTTAAATAAATAAGCAAACTCTTTATGAGTTTCTTGTGTCTTTGTGAAACTTTTCTATGCCGGCTTTACAATGAAAATTTACCCTTTCTGGTTCCCTGCTGATGGAGATAAACGTTCATATAAATCTGTGCAGAACACCTCAAGAGATATTTTTTGTGTGCTTTTATGTATTTTTTTTCTTAAGCTAAGATTAAACATAAAAGCTTTCCGTTTGAGAAGTGAAATTGCTCCTAGTATTTAAGGAACTGAATCAAATACTTGGAAAAACTGACAAAACTTAGATTTAGAAACTCTGCTACAGACTGCCTGTATTACACTTGCCCAGATATGTAAGGCCAGTTTTTCAAAGCTAATTGAGCATGTAAAGACATAGACAGGAATAAGGGGTATTTCTGTTATTGTCTGATCTATTTAGCTATTTCTCAGTTATCTACTATAAGCTTGTTGACTATTTTAGATAAAGAGCAATCTAACATCAGGACCCTAATCACTCTGTCCCTCACTGTGGCTACAATTCAACTGTCTATGAGGGTAAAACATAACAGAGATCTTCCATAAAGACGTGAGAATAAAATACATTGAGGTTTAGAAAACGTTCGTGAGTTTTCTAAACTCATACAGTGAGTAGCAGTGGTTAATGTAAAAATGCCATATACAATTGGTTTTAGTTTTCAGAAGGTTACATTTTACAGAATGTTACAATTTATAGTTTCAATTCACAGCCACAGAATGCCATCATTTATTTAGGAGTCGGACTGTATGACAGTATTTCTGATACTGATTTGCTTGAGTGACTATCATCCTTTCCTTCTTGTAATTCATTATATTTTCATTTTGTACATTTTGTAGTTAGCAGAATTTAGAGATGAAAAATATGTGAACAGTCTGTTGCAAAATATGTCTCTAGTGAACAAGAGGAGAAAATATTTGGATCTGACTCCCATGTACTGTGAGAGGTGACATTGCCTGTTGCATCTTCCCAATCCTTTTTTTTTTCTTTCTTTGCAACCCTTTTACTTCCTTCTTGCCTTGCCTTGCTTTGCCTTGCCCTTGCCTTGCCTTGCCTTGCCCTTGCCTTGCCTTGCCCTTGCCTTGCCCTTGCCTTGCCTTTCACTTTCCTCTGTTTTTTTCTCTCTCTTTCTCTCTTTCCTTCCCCAGCTGTTCTAAGTGCTCCATCTTTTTCTTCATCTTAGAACAGAATTGCCTAGAAAATTTTCACTGTGCTGAGGACTGAGTATGACATATATCATATATTTCTCTTTTGACACTTTTGTTGTAATAGTTCCGGGGCCTGCAGCAAAATGAAAATTGTGGAGTAATAGCCTAGTGCAGAAATCAGATACTTGAGACCTATGAAGTAATGTAATAAGGCAATGATGTATATACGCATATGCACACACACACAGGTAAAAACAATTTATATATTATTTATATATATTTTATATATATATATAACTTCCTATAAGCTATGTACTCAAAATCTTGTATTGTGCTCGAACCTTGTGACATCCCTGACTTGTCAAAAAAATATATTTTTTAGATTGTAATTGTTTACAATTTATTGAAATAATTCAATTTATTAGGCAATATATCTTACATTATTTTATAGAGAAGGTAGTGGATGCAAATTACCTTCAGTAATGACAAAATCATAGAGCATCTAGCATTAACTGATAATGGCAAATTAGCAGATAATGGCAAAAGTTTAATAGTATGATCTTTACAGTTTAGTGACACACCATATTTCCTATCTTTAATTAGAGTTCTCCCTTGACTATGTTAACAAAAGTTGTTTACAAAAGGAGAGCACAATAACCTGCTAGGACGTTTGCCAGGCACCTTCACATCACACCAATAATATCCTATTTTCTCATTTTTGATTGCATTGAGCTTAACTGGAGTTTGTATTTATTATAATATTCATTTTTGAAGCTTCTACTATTCATATTGTTTTCAGGTAAGGAAAAAAGAATGAATAGGATATGAAATTATTGCACCAGTCAAACTCACCCTTGGCTAATCTGTTTACTTACATAGAATCAAATGTTTTTTCATGCAAGAGTGTTAATCTGTGTGTGTGAATATTCTCTGCAGTCTGTAATTCTTATGTTTGTGTTTTCAGAGCAGATGATTGCTGTTTACCATTTACATTGTCATCCTCAGCACAAGGGCATAGAGCTCTGTACAGATAGCCAGATTATGTGTTTGAATCATCAGCCTAAGTAAAGGAACACAGTGAGGATTTATTGTCTCTTTGAAAGACTTCAGAAATGAGTATAGGTAGTTATGCTGTGGACTTCTGAAGGAAAAATCAAGATCTTAATCCATGCAAATGTATAGATGTATAATCTATCCTGCGGTACAATTTTATAAATACTTACCACATGGATTGTATTTTATTATACATTTATAACTTCATTATACTGTTATTTATATAAAAATATACTGTTTATAACTTACATATTAAAACTTGAATGGTAGGGCTGCCAGACGGAAAATGTGACTTTTTGTGCAATCCCTATTTCAACTCCATAGTGCAGTTTCAGAATAAATTTTGTTATCTGAGATGAGAGTTAGCGCAAGATGGGAATGCCTGAATTTAGATGGCTACATGCAGAAACAAGATTCATATAAACAGGCATCCACTGTCATCTAGACTCTGTTCAATTGCTTCTTGTGCACTCTAGCTGATGTTGCAGAAAGGTATTGTTCTCTTGTTATCTTCCAGCTAAGTATAGATGTGTTGGTTCTCAAAAGCAATGTAAATGAATGTACTAGATAACATTCTTCTGGTTTATATGGTTTATATAAAAGTGTGGGTAGGAACAATAAAGACGACATTTGCTTGCGTCAAGCTACGTGCTGTCTCTCAATGGTGGCATGCAGCTAGACCTGATACGAACAAACAGAGATGGTCTAGTGGGAAATGTGAGGGTTGAGGGCAGTCTAGGCTGCAGTGACCACGAGATATTGGAATTCACAATCCTGCGTGGAGGAAGCAGGGCGACAAGTAGGATAGCTACCCTGGACTTTGAGAGAGCCGACTTTGATCTCTTCAGGGAGCTCCTTGCAGCAGTCCCCTGGGTCAAGGTCCTAGAAGGAAAGAGAGTTCAGGAGAGTTGGCTAATATTCAAGCACCACTTCCTCCAAGGTCAGGATCGGTGTATTCCCACAAAAAAAGAAGTTGAGTAGGTGGGGCAGGAGACCTGTATGGATGGGCAAGGGGCTTCTGGGCAAAGTTAATGTGAAAAAAAGAGTGTACAGCTTGTGGAAGAAGGGACAGGCCACGTGGGAAGATTACAGACGCATTACCAGAGAATGCAGATGCGAAACGAGGAAGGCCAAAGCCCGGGTGGAATTAGAATTGGCGAGGAATGTCAGGGACAACAGGAAGGGTTTCTATAAATACGTTAGCAGCAAGAGGAAGACGAGGGAAAATGGTGGTGCACTGCTGAATGGGGAGGGGGCCTTGGTGACGGAGGATGCTCAGAAGGCAGAGTTACTAAATGCCTTCTTTGCCTCTGTCTTTACTGCTAAGACCACTCCCCATGAAATGCAGGGCTCAGGTGAAAGAGATATAAATGGGCTAGAGGAAGACCTTCCACTGGTTGAGAAGGATTGGGTTAGGGCAAACTGGCCACTCAGCAATCTATGGGCCCTGACAGGATGCACCCAAGAGTGCTGAGGAAATTGGCGGAGATTATTTCTCAGCCTCTCTCCATCATCTTCGAGAGGTCTTGGAGAGCAGGGGAGGTGTCCCCCAGGGGTCAGTACTGGGCCCAGTGCTGTTCAACTTCTTCATCAATGACTTGGACGAGGGCACTGAGTGCACCTTAAGCAAATTTGCAGACGATACCAAGCTGAGTGAAGTGGTCAATACTCTGGAGGGCTGTGCTGCCATCCAGAGGGACTTGGACAAGCTGGAGAGTTAGGCAGAGATGAACCTCATAATATTCAATATGGACAAGTGCAGGATCCTGTACTTGGGGAGAAATAACCCCAAGCGCCAGTACAGATGTTGAAGACATTGTCTTCACTTCATTTTGGTTAGACACATCTGTGTTTTGCTATAAATTTTTATTTCGAATGAACGTTGAAACTGTAAATAAAACTTCACATCTCATTGAGATTTGCTGGATTTGTGACAAAAGACATCAATGACAGTGAAAAAAAATCTACTTTTATCACCAAAGTTCCATTCAACATAAAGGAAAGAGTGTATTTGTAAATCATTCTCTCACACACGTACAAAAAATATTAACTTAATTTATAAATTGATTATCAATATACATAAGCTTTAGGAAACAAAAAGATTTTATGATTTTTTTTTTCAGAACTACTTTCAGTCAGGATTAGATATATGTCAAACTGAGAGCCACCTATGGGAATTCAGTGATATCTAGTATTTTGGGTGCCTTTACTCTCTTATTGATGGTGTCATAAAAGCACTGAATACAAAAATTTCTCTCTTAATCAGGGGTTATATTATCATCTGAATCAATAAAATCCTTTGTAACCTGTCTGTATGCAACATAATATGATGACACTCTTAACTCACTGGATGTGCTGCAGGCACTCTGCATTTCAGGCTTCCACTCACAACCAGAAGAAAGAAAGTCTCTGCTTGCATCTTGGAGCTGCTGAAGCAATTTTGATGGATAATTGCAAAAATATTCACACTATTGATATAACAAAGCATCCACTGTAAGAATTATGTTTATGATTGCTAAATCAAGTTATTGTAAATGGAAGTCTTAAAATAAATTCAGTAAATAATTTATGTACTGTGTCACATGGAGAATGTAACACTATCACTTTCACCCATAGCCTCAAACTATACATAATTTAAACTATGCATTTCCTGTTAAATATTTTAGCAACTGTGGTAGAAACATACGAACATCAGAAAAAGTGCACACAAAATTCTCCCTCTTCATCAAAGGTTAGAATACCAGCTGAGTAGAACCCTTGGAAACACATAAATGAGCAAATTAGAAAGCAGTAGTGAAATTTAGGTGGTACATAATGTAATTGAGAACACTTAAACCATAATTTTAATGCTTATGCTTTCAAAATTATTGCAACTGAATATATGTATATAAGTTAAGGAATTAGCGTTAGGTGAGATTGGAGTGTTTAGAATACTAATAAATCAGACCGATCTTGATCCTTGAAAGAAAATGTTACTATATTCATTGACTGACAATAGACTTTGTGCTAACAGTCAGTTCTTACATATTATTAGTTGTTACCAGACCAATAATGGTTGAAAGTTATAATCTACATTAGCTGTTAATATACAATAACACACAGTTGATGCTGTACAGTCAACAGCAGTGGTTAGTGTCCTTGGTGTTCCCCATCATGGAGGTCAAGGTGATTGAGCCTGAGATCTCTTTAATAAAATAAGCCAGAATTTAAGTTGGTTTTCTTTTTATTTTCTTTCAATTTTCTTCAACTATACCTATTTTTTTTTATGTTTACAGTTTTCTTGTTCACCTCCTAAATGAACTCTCTCCTGTTATTTGTTTGTTTTTCCTAGTCATCTTTAATGAGTGTTTGGCAGAATCTCCTGCCTGTATGCAGTCCCTTGTGCCTTTGTCTGGCACATCCTTGTCATTTGGATGCTTCTTGTGTGCAGCTACACACTTTTATCTCTTTGGTGGTTATATTCTTCAAATTCTAAACTAAAATGCCTAAATACGTTGCTTGCTTACGCCATTACAGTGTTAAACTGTACTTATATACTGTTGTTGCTTATATAAATTTAGTACACTTGTATTTGTGTTGTAAGTTCATAAGCATTAATTATAACCTGCTTAATGCACTTTAACTTATGGGTGTCAAGAATGTCTACTTTGGCTACGTAATGAAGGGCTTAGTTTCCACAAAATATCTCTTCTTTTCTTATACTAGATTCTTCCTGAACTTTTTTGAAAATATCAATATGGCAGAAACTTAACTGAACAACTTATTGTAAGAAAAGGGAGTACAGCAGTTTCAAAATTCTTTTCCAATGAGTAAATCATTCCTTTAAAGCCTTAGTGATTTACAAGAGCCTCAGACTTTCTTCATAGTATGTGGTGGTACTGTGGATTTACTTGCAATAACAATGTGGAATAATCACTGAGTTATTGTTCAATGTTAAAACATCTGTCAATTTACTATTTTTCCAAAAATACATATATTGGTTAAAAATTATGATCTTTTGATTCTAAATTTAGTAACAGAATATTATATAGTGGTACTAATACTATTGTTATATTTTATGTTCCCGATGATAAATTTGTTTTCTCACAAAGGGAATTGTACCTTTGGGCCCCTTTTTGTATGGAGAATGATAGAAAGAATAAGAACTAGCTAAATATTAGATTCAAAGAGTAGTCTTAGGCAGAGATTTTGTCTTTTCAAAAAATGTGACCATTAAAAAAAGGAATCTATGTTTAACTGATTAGAAAAAAAAATAGTAGGGTGATCCTTTTATAGAAATATTGCATCATCAAACTTTTATTTAAAAATTACAGCATCATAGAATGGTTGAGGTTGGAAGGGACCTCTAGAGATCATCTAGTCCAACCCCGCTGCTCCAGCAGGGACATCTAGGGCATGGGGCACAGGGTGACATCCAGGTGGGTTTTGAAGACCTCCAGAGATGGAGACTCCCTAGGCAGCCTCCTAGACAACCTCCCTAGGCAGCCTGTTCCACTGCTGTCACCCTCACAGCAAAGAAGCTCTTCCTCACATGCAGATGGAAATTCCGGTGTTTCCATTTGCACCCATTACTCCCTGTCCTATCACTGGTCATCACTGAGAAGAGTTTGCCCCCATCCTCTTTACATTCTTCCCTCAAGTACTTAAATATATTGATCAAATCCCCTCTCAGTCTTCTCTAAGCTGAACAGGCCCAGCTTGCTCAGGCTTTCCTCATAAGATAGATGCTGCAGTTTGTTAATCACCTTTGTCTGTCTACACTATACTCTCTCTAGAACCATCATGTCTCTCTTGTACTGGGGAGCCTAGAACTGCACCCAGTACTCTATGTGCGGCCTCACCAGAGCTGAAGGGAGGGGCAGGATCACCTCCCTCCTCCTGCTGGCAACACTCCTCCAGATGCAGCCAGGTTCCTGTTGGCCTTTTTGACCATGAGGGCACACTGCTGGCTCATGGTTAACTTTTGTCAAGCAGGACTCCCAGATCCCTCTCTGCAGAGCTGTTCTCCAGCAGATCAATTCCTCATCTTTACCGGGGCCTGTGGTTGTTTTTCCCTGGGTGCAGGATATTCTAGTTTTCCTTGTTGAACTTCATGAGGTTCCTCTCAGTCCAATTCTCCAGCCTGTTGAGATACCTCTGAGTAGCAGCACAGTCCTCTGGAGTGTCAACTACTCTGCCCAGGTTGGTGTCATCCACAATCTTGCTCAGAGTGCAATCTGTGCCCCCATCAAAGTCATTGATGAAAAAGTGGAACAGCACTGGGCCCAGTACTGATCCCTTGAGCCCAGGGTACCCTTGTCCCTCTTTGTCACATGGGACCACTGCTGCCTCATGATCAACTGGTCTATGAGTACTTCAGCACCTCTTTTGCAGAGCTGTTCTCTAGCTGATCAGCCTCCAGTGTGTACTAGTGTGTGAAGTTATCTCTTCCCAGGTGCAGGACTCTGCACTTCCCTTTGTTGATCTTTGTGAAATTCCTGTTGACTCATTTTTAAAAGAATGTTATCTCCAGTCATCATAATCTACTTTGTTCTGGTGAGGGGAACTTGCTTAAAATACTTTAAAAAAAAATTAGTAAAATAATTTAGAATTGGTAGTTTTTCACATGAAAAATTGAATGAAAATTGAGAAATGCTGATCACAGGCAGCAAAGGGGAGCATTAATGAATTTAGTGGAGTAGAGTCCTGCAAATCCAGCTATGGTACCTGCATAGTAACACTGCTGGTGATACCATGTGAGGCAGAGATTATCTTGGTATTAGTATTAGAAATATAAAATTTGGTTGCAAATGTAAAGTCACCATTGAGATGTTTACATGTAATAGCATCATGAAAATGGACTTGTGTAACTAACATGGCTTTAATAATTTAGTGTCCCAAAGGAAATGCTAATTACATATCCTATTTCAAATATTCACAGTGATATCAAGCACTGCTTTCCTATTATATTATTGTGTTAAATTATCATCTCCAGATTCTTGCTATAAAATATTGATAATAGTGATCAGCACTAAGTGATGCTAAATTGCCCCATGTGTAAATCATGCAATTCATTACTTCTTAAAAGAAAAATAGTGAAGAGTATCTCCTTAAGATAAGGAAATAACTCATTGTAGAGCCACTTTAAAATGGAATTAAGGAGCATAAAAATGATATTATTGTATGTTACAAACTGACAAATTCTCCAGGCCAATTAATTTATCAGTATTGTTTATTGTAAATAGCAAGCAAGCAGTGCTGGGCAGCCGGAGAGCCTCTGCTCCACCAATGGCGTGCGCTGTAGTACCAGAGGGTGCTTCTTTTATACACTGGTGCCCAGAAGTCGCCCCTCAGTTTCAGTTGTTATCTCTGGTATGTTGCAATTCTTCTGC